>CM021774.1:2653908-2684514 GCA_011076525.1 Nettapus auritus
AGAAGAGAAGAGAAGAGAAGAGAAGAGAAGAGAAGAGAAGAGAAGAGATTATGGCATTATACATTACACAGAATACTATTAACAGATGCAGGGAAAACTCATTAGAACTTTTAATCTTTATGCAACTCAAGGACTGTCAAACTAACACTCTAGTTAGCAAGTTTCTTTTTATCATAGGAAAAAAACAATAACACTTGAACAAATCTAAAGTTGTTGGCATTTATTTCCTGTTGAAAATAAAATTGTTTTTAATCTAGTATTACATGTACAAAGATTAACAGTTACCAATATACTGGGTTTTACATTATAACCAGGTGAGGTACAGGTTAATGCAATTCCTCGCCTCCTTAGAGAGCAATAGTTTGATGAGTGCAGGTTTTTAAATTGTATTTTTAAAAATACTGAAAATACAGACTTACACTACAGCTCTCCAAATTCAGATAGACAGATAGAAGCTATTATTTAAAGTACTTGTCAGAAAGGAAGCAAAATTAATATTATTGGACAGTAACATCTGACAGCAAATGTACTGTGAGAGATACAAAGCACATTTAGTACTTAGGAGGTTAAAGACTCTGCTGTAGTGCTAGTTGATGAAAAAGTAGGATTAAGGCTTTAGTGTGAGTCTTGACATGATCATGTTGTCTGCCTGCTGTCTTAAGCTTCGAAAAACAGCTGGGATCATCTTCTTCTAAGCTCCAACTCAAAGATGTTTAAGCAGTTCCCAATCCAATTAAACAGAGATAAATATAAGGAAGAGCCCTACTGAGCCCAATCATCTTTTTTTTTTTTTTTTTTTTTTTTTTTTTTAATGAAAACAGCATAATTGCAGGTTATACAACTCCTTAATCTCACTTTAAACCTAACAGACTGCTGCCTTAGAGTGCACATGGCAGGCCCAGTTAATGCAAGCATTCTGTATTGGTGTGCTTAATTTTGGTCATTATCTTTTATTATGTTACTTGTAATCCTAAAAGCCTATGATTGTGTCCAGATATTTGGCAAGGATTGTACCTTGATATACAGGGATTCCTCTTCTAAGAGTAATGGATTAATTGGATGTTACTGTATGAGTAGTAGATGGTTTTACAGTGAAACTGCTGTACAGTTTTTGATTTGTGAACTCCACTTGCTTCCTTTTCTGTCCCTGTCTTCTAAACAAATACCGTTTTTGAACATTAGCAGTGGTGTATTAGTAACATATTCTCAGCACTAACATGACAGCACTACAGAAATAACACTGCTGTGCATAGTGGACTGCTTACTAAAATCCTCTTCATAAAAATTATTGGAAGATATAGAAATACTATTTTTCAGGTAGAATTTCACATTCCCTTTAAAAGTGGCTATCTCACATACAGAGCCCAGTCATAGTATTATTACTTAAAAGCTTAGAGCATTAGGCCACTTGTTTTTCATACAGCCTGAAGACTTTTGAGATGTACATATGTAGTCATGCAGTGCCATGCATGAAACACTTGCCAACGTATGTATTTTTTCAATGATTAGATTTAGTGCTATAAAAGCAAAAATCTGCATATGTAATCCTTCTGCCCTGTCTTACAAATATGCACTAGGACACTCTCCAAGTATACGAAACTAAAATCTTATCAGTGACTACTTGAAGTACAGTATCCTCATGTCTGTGAGAGCAAGAAGGAAATTTAAATGAGGTGTGAACTGTTTGCAGTAGCTGTTACATTATGCATGATTCTTGACTACACTGGATTTAATTAATGAGTTTCAGTTGCTTTTTATTTATTTATTTATTTATTTTGTAGTACACTGGTGTTTAGGGCAGCAAATTAGCTTCTAACAAATTTATATCATTTTGTATTTGTTCCCAAACAACAGCTGCTCCAAGAAGTAACTGTTCCTTTGTTGTGAAGCTAGAAATCCATTTTGCACATGTGGATGATGATTCTGAGCTCTTATACAAACATAAATCCAAATTAATTCTAATGGAGCTACACTCCTGATGCAGTTGAGAACAAAATCTGTACTTTACTAATCTGCGAATTAATAATAATAAAAAAAATAATGTTGGTACATACAAATGTCGGAAAGGTGCTTTGCTGAACTGATGGATGATACAAAATTATATTGGTAATGGAAGTGCACCATTTTAAATTTTTTTTTTTCAGTTATGACAAAGCAGACACAAATCTGGGAAGCAGAATTTCCCTTTCAAGCAGTACAGTATATATTACCAGAAAAGCAATGTGATACTCCCTGAAATGAGATGATGATCAAAAAATGGTGAAATAGTCAATAGGTAAAAGATAATCCCTGTCTAATAATACTGCACCTTTATACCATTCACCTGTACTCAACTTTATTCCTTAGGCCATCTTCAAGACGTATGTGTAAATGGAAAAAGGGCCTGGACCCACCATTTTGAGATGGGCAGTAAATAGGTAAGAAAGAGGAGACTACAGGCACTTGCAAGGAGACAGGCATCTAAGGAGGAGACTGCAATTATCCCTGTGGTTCAGAGGATGTGTGAAAACACACGTTTGAAGAATTGAAAAGCACACTTCCAAAATGCAGATTATCTTTCTCTTGATAGGTGAAACAAGGTACAAGACCATGCTCTTACTGGAGTTAGTCATCACAGAGGTTGAAGAGCCAACAAGTAACATGAGTATGAGCTTATCCATGCTCTCTTTGATTCAAGTGCTGAGAGTGCGAGGACGAAAGAATCCAGATGGAGAAGCAGCAGGATTTTTTAAGTTGTCATATTCATTGCAATTCACTTAAATATGTTTTGTCCGATGAAACAGGAGCCTGATGCTCAATGCAACCAATCTTAAAATTTTGCAATCAGTTTCAAACTGATTGTGCTGCCCACCTTCAGCATATGACTCAACACTTCAAAAGTGAGACTTAAAAGGAAGGAATCATAGAATCATTCAGGTTGGAAAAGACCTCTAAGATCATCTAGTCCAACCTTTAACCAGTACTGACAAGTCCACCTCTATCCTCTAAACCATGCTACTAAGTTCTACATATCTATACTTCTTGAAGACCTCCAGAGATGGTGACTCCTCCACTTCCCTGGGCAGCCTATTCCAATGCTGCAGAACACTTTTGGTAAAGAAATTTCTCCTAATATCCAACAAAAAACTCCCTCTGGGTGCAACTTGAGGTCATTAGGTCCTTTTTCTGCTCCTTTGTGTGTGTGTGTGTGTGTGTATGCTTTCACTAAAAGTTAATACTTTCATGTTATTACTGCTGTAAGAACTTGAACTTTCAGAAAAGAAAAAATTGGTTTCATTGAGTGTCCACTCAGTAAAGTGTCGTACTTACAGTCTTTGTCTCTTAAATTAAATAAGTAAATCATTTCATGCAGTCTCTGATTTTCTGATTGTAAAGTTTTTTGTTGCTGAAGTGATTTTCCAACTCTTGCATCAACACGAACAAAAGTCTGTATGCAAAACTCAAAGTATCTGAAATATCTTTAGTTATTCTGAAATCTACTTCTTCCAGGCTGGTGCTTATTTGCACACGTCTGTAACCCAGTTCCCACACAGAAAAAGTAAGCATACACTGACTATTTAGAAATGATCCAGTCCTCAACAAGAAATTCCACGTGGAAGTGCCCTGCCTATTTCAAACTGTACTCCTGGTACTCTTCTCTTGTTTACTGGTTAATTTGCTTTTTGTTCTAATATGCTTTCAGATAACAACTTGTCTGCACAATCAGAGGTGAATCTAGGGACAGTCACATACATCCCTCTACATATTGAAAGGTAAAAACAAATTTAGTGTTTCAGGAAACAAAACTGCATGTTCAGGAGATCACTAAAGGTTACACACCAGTTTGTAAGATGAGTGAAGTGGAAATGCTAAAAGGGCTCCTGCAAAAAAAAAAAAAAAAAAAAAAAAAGGCACAAATCTGCAGCAGGACCTTCATTGTGGTTTCAAAGGCACAGTGCAATGGCTGTAGCATTATTAACAGAGAACACATCATTCTTGTGAAGTGAATCACAGAATGTTCACTCCCTGCTCAGGGAGCTGAGTTCACACTGCTCTTAACTAGGTGCACTTTTACACAAGTCAATAGAACTGCGCTTGCTTAACCACAGCCTGAGTTTGGCCAAGGTAGCTGAGATAAAAGCAAGCAATGTAGAAATTCTCCTGGATGTATTAAAAAGATAAGAACAGATAAAACGTAAGACAACTTTCCATAATTATGTCCAGAATAGCAGAAGACAAAGTCATTATCACCTGAATATAACTGGCACTTTAGAATCTTTCCAACCTTTTCCAAGTTATAAGCTAATCAAGACCCAAATCCAAAAAAAAAGTCAGCTTTCTTAGTCCAAAACTTTGAGACTACACAGGTGTACTGCAACTGTATACCTAATTTCAGTGATTAATTAAATGCACAGAGCACGCTGATGCTCATAGACACCTCACTCTTTGCACATCCTTTGTCACAACCAGATGACAAATGCAGGTGATCTTCTAGGTGCTCTCATGGCCTGATAATTTTTGCAGAGGGGAAAAACCTGCTTCTGCCTTGGCAGAGAGAGAGAAAACTGCTTTACATTTTGGTATTTTTACACCCTCTCTCTCCCTTGCTACAGAATCAAAAGAGTTCTTACAACAGTATGTGAAAGGATATCTACAGCGTATGTTACCTGTAGGTTTTCAAGAGTACACAAGTAGCTTAGTTTGTGTAAAACATTTAGTACCTAGATTTGTTCATTAAAATAGAGACAGGCTAATAAATAAATAAATAAATAAATAAATAAATCTATCAACATGATTTCTTTATTTTTTATCCCAGAAAAAATACAAAATTGGTATCATAGCAGTATTACCATGTTGTATTATTTTAAACCTATTATTTGTATCTATCTGACACTTTTAGTTGTGGCAGGTACCATTTCACCATTTCAGGTTCTATTTCAAGAGAACCACTCAGTCACTCTGAGCTAAAGAAAAGTGGAAATGCGGTTGAGAGGAGCAAACCACTTGTTTTGTTTTAGTCCATGAAGAAAGCCATGGAGTGCAAATGAATATGGGTTACATTCCTCAACTTATTTTTTATTCTAACACTGACACCCTCAGAAAGCTGGTGTGTTTTCTATGGTCTCATTGGAACTGCAAACTCTTCTGGATGTATAAACATGTTATTTCCTTTAGTTTTCATTACCTAGTAAGATTCACTTAACACTCAATGTAAAGACAATAGAGAGACTGTTTTGTCCCTCTTCTTTTTTTGTTGTTGTTTGTTTGTTTGTTTGTTTAGTTGTAGCTTTTGTTTAGCTTTAGTTGTAGTTTTGTTTAGTTTTTAGTTTAGTTGTAGCTTGATCATTTCTATCATTCTTTATGTTTATCCCTGCCTGTTCTAGCAGCTCAGTCAACCTCTTATAAATCATGTTCCTTAAAAAACAACTAACGCAATAACATCTTATAGAAACACCAGTAATAACTCATTTTAGCTGTTCACAGAAGCCAAACATGATTGGAGAGCTTATTAATGATGGGTTTAAGATGAGTTTTGAATTGGGAATTAATATCTTTACTCCACCATGATAAACACTGTGACCAGCTATCTAGTTGTCCTTAAATGATTTCATTCTCAATAGATTTCAAAGTAATTTTCCCTCAGAGTCACCTCTTTAAGTGAAATAGATGTATAATACCTAAAACGTCTCAGGTAAGATCCCAAAAGTCAACAGTGAGAGAACATAAATTTCTGCTTTAAAAGCAGATATTTATATTAAAATACATCAATGACAAACATTAGACAAGAAAAGAAAAAATCCAAAGTAATATTTACAAATCACCTGAAGATTTACACCCTATGTAATAATAGGAACAATGATGGACCCGTGTGAAGACATGTCAATCTCTGAGCAGTTAAGTGTTTATTAAAATACAAAGATAAAACTTTTTTCATTAACCTACTTAGTACTGTTTTCCATATATTTTTCTTCTCATTTAATCCTACGAAATGTATTCTTGACCTCCCTTGTACACGTACCTCCTACAAAGTATCTCTCATGGTCATATAACATTCATAATATATGGGAGGAATGACAAATGTCTTTTTTCACTTTGTAAAGTACACCAGGATATGTGCTAGGATGTTTTGCAAGTGTTAAGATAGAAGGCATTACTCCAACTCTGTCACACAGTGTGAATATTTATTGCATCATGGTTATAATAGAGTTTGCATAATAATAAAAACTAAAGTGAAAACTGGAGTTAGCTTACATGTCGTGACTTCTCTAAAGATTCAGAAAGAATACTGACAAACTTTGACACAGCTTGTCTGAATTAGAAATAGTTTACTAGGTTGGGAGCATGCTATATACCTAAAAGCAAGCAAAAATGATGTACAAAAGAATATTTGCAAGATACAGATATTACTCATGAAAAAGACAAACTGTACTTCAAACTGTTCTGCACATGACAAAATAGTATCCTTTAATGTTCACCTGCATTTCATTAATATACAAAAGCTTTATTTAATTTTCAGTAAAAAAAAAAATAAGAGAGAAAAACAAACAAACAAAAAACAAGAAAGCTATAACAAATACCAGGCCATTTTAAAACCTAAATATATATATATTTTTAAAAGGACTATTACATCATGTTGCAGCTCTTCCCACAACAAGATTCCCAGCTTCCTGTACTTACAGCAAACTCCTTTGTTCCAACCAAATGTTAGGTACACTTTGACGTCATACCAGTACACAATTATTTTTCTCCACTACTGAAAATACCAAGAGTATAGCTGATAACTTTTACTGAATACTAATTTATGACAGAGCTGTACTTGCAAAGACAATTGACTGCACGATATTTGAAAGACAAAAAATAAACTATTCTCTTACAATTTAAGTATCTCCGCAAATACAAACTTTTAGGTGTTCTGCATATTTTTAGTCCATTGTCTGCTTATAGTACTTCTCTCACCCAGTTTGTATGCATATATGGTTGGCCATATTTCAGATATGCTTAAGTTCTGATACTTAAAGAATTTGCATTTTACAGCAATTTTTAACAAACAATAAATTAACCACAGTGTTGCTAGAGGAAATCCATTTCTATGAAAGCTGTGTATTCACAATATATTGTCAAAGTATATATTGCATTAATGCTTCACTGTGCTTATAAACGTTAATATAGGTTATGTGTTTATTACTATGTCAAGGTTATTCATCATATGCAGTGTCAGAAAACACACACTGACATCTCATATTGTCTGCTTCAAGGGCAAGACCAATGTGACCTTTGACTCTTTCTTTTAAAAAGGATGAAATCATTCCAGAGGAATAATGCTGAATGGCACAGATCCTGTTAAGAATCAATCTGCCATATATGGTTTCTAATTTTCCGTACTGTATTATGACTTGTTAAGCTAATTTTGGCTAATTTTATCCTCTAAGTTTAGTGCTTTAAAACTTCAAAATAATTTTCTTATTAGGATGTTATTTATGCTCCCTATTTATTCACTGAAAAACAAAATTTCAAATCATCAGATCTTCATTAATTTCACCAGAGTCCTTCTTGATTCTGTTTGAAGAATGAAATCATGCTGACCACTGATTTCCTAGATCTAGATTGCATCTGTACATCTATAATCAAAAAATATTGTATAAATATTTTGGACCGCTCAGCTTTTCTGTGTGTTTTTTGTTTGTTTGTTTGTTTGTTTTTTGTTTTCTTTTTCTTTTTTTTCTTTTCTCTTTTCTTTCTTTCCCCAAACTCCATTAAAATCTCTTCATTTTTATTAGCATTTTTTTCTTTACAGTCCTTCTAGATCTCCTATTGTCAATGGATACACATATGTGGAGCTGAAATAATAGATACTGTTACGACTGAAAAATATATTGAGTATGTATATCAAATTTAAAAGCATTGAAAAGAAATCTATTTAAAAGAATGGCGGTGATAAAGATGAGAGATATCTGTGAGCTACAAAGCTCTGTCTTTACCTGTCTCAGCACCACAACAGTGGAAAGTAGATGAACAATTTGAAGCATGAATTAGATGTAAAGCTACATGTGTTATTTCACAAGAATGACAAGGTATAAACATGGTCTTGAAGCATACGTGCATTTGTACTGGCAACCCTTTGAACTTCATCAACCTCAGAGTGAGTACATTTTTAGAGAGAGAGGGATGAGATTCACATGAATTGGTAATTATATTATCTGTGCATGATACTGATTTCACTATAAAATTCAACCAAGGAAAATGCAGCATACTTTGACCTAGCAGATAAAAGGTCAGAAAGCAATTTTGAATAATAAATGAGACCTGCTGACCTCATGACCCAAGTCTGGCAGGGTCAGCAGCAGCCATCTCACCAGATGCTGATGGCAGATATACAGACGCAGACAGCTCAACTAATGAGCTTCCTGCATAAGGGTTTCAGATCCAGTGACATTTAAGTGCTATGCAGTATATAAAATAAACTTTCAAATAATCTGTGCCATAAAAAATTAAAGTGATATTTACAGTGAGGTGCAATACAACATACTTTGTAATCCTTACTGCAGCAATTATTTTACTGCTTCTCCGAGATGGCCTTTGGCCACAAAATATAATACCTGACTAACATTTCCTATGAGGTCTTTTCTCTTCATATTTATATGGTTCCCATTCAGGGGATGTACTTTGAAGAGGCATGGTTTGTTAGCGCTTCTGTTTTGCACCTCATTTAATGCAAGTCAGAAAAAAAAAAAACTTTTAAGATGCATTCAATTTTATTCTATTGAAATTCAAGCTAATATATTCTTTCTTCAGGGGGTGAAAGACAAGCCTAGAGCGCGTAAGGCCAAGAACAATTTTCTCCTGATCACTTCATAAACAGTTCTTAGAAAGAGTTGCAAAGTAGATAGTTCATGAAGAAGAGAGACCCCTATACTAGAAATAATTCTCTTACCCACCATTAGTTTTCTGTGCATGAAAGGCCTAGGGTCACTACTCCATTCCAGACCTTGGAAACCCTGAGTTTCGACTTCACCCTGGGTGTTGGGTCTGAGCTCCACAAAGTGCCAGCTTGTTTGTCAGGCATGCTCCAGGTGCTTGTATGAATCTGCTTAAATACCCCTATATTTTCTTTTGTCCTGATGAATTAGCAGTTATATGCCAAATTTCTAAATACCATTCTTGGATATTTTTTTGAAATTTTTTTTGTTGTTGTTTTTAAAAATAAAAAAATGCTTTCTTCTCTTCATGTCTCAATATTTTGAGACAAAGGTGCAAGGAGGAGCTTTTCCTTATCTTTTAAACGTCACCGTAAGTACTTTTACAGAGGATGCTCCTTAGATACAGAAGCCTGGATCCTACATTAAAATTCTACAGAAAAATTGCTATGATCTATGTAATTCTGTAGAACTCTGTGTAAGTTATTTATAAGTTCCATGGGGACTGGTGCTTAAGAACTTGGAACCTTGGAACATTTAATGGAGATGGAGAAAAACTGCTGCCCCACTTAATAGAAGGTGAAACCGAGACATTATGTATTATGAAGAAAGGTTTTCTTTCAAGCTTTCTAGAGCTTCAGCCTTTCAGTTTAGCTGAATGTTTGCATGTTCTTGGCTTATGAGAAAGAATAAAGATGACCGAGTAGCTGATTTACTTTTGCCAAACCATTTGTAATTCCATATGCTTCTGTAACATTCTTTCATATTTATCTCCTCTTTAAACTAACCGGCTCTTAAAATTACATTTATACAGAAGCCTGTTAATTTTTCTTGCCTCTCTTTAAGCTCTCCTCTATTTATGCTATGTCTTCTCAGAGACAGAATCAACAGAAAAGAACATGACCTCCTCAAAAGGCCATACAATCAATGTACATAATAACTTTGTAATATTTGCAGTGTTATTTACATTCTTCTTATATCCCCACAGTGTATCAGCTCTTCTGAGTGCCACTGTGCAACTTTTGACTGAAATGTTACCCCTGACATTTATAGATGAAATTTACCTCCACAGTGGTGACTGGCATACCACTAGGGAGAAAGAATCTGCATCCTTCTGATCCAGGGGCTGCCAGGAGCCATTTAGATCTTTTTAATCAGCGCTGATTAAGGCAAGTCAGATGACTACCCTCAAGTTTATCACTGCCTCTAAAGATCTCATAGCAGCCAATAGCTAGGGGAGCTATCACAAGGGATTGTCTTGACCACATGTCCTCCGTTTGCACTTGTAAGGACTTTGCAAGGAGAATTAAACACTGTCTCTACATAATCTATCCCAATTTTTCACCGAGCCAAGTGTGTGTCTAGAATACAATTTTGGGACTTCAGTATTGTGTGGAGCTACCAATTAAACTTATTGTTAGTGAACCCAGCTTCTAAATCTTAGTGCGTTCGTTTAGGGAACCAGTAACAGTTACCAGCTCCTGCACTTCCAGACTGCATGCAATTGAAATAGAATTTGATTATAAATAGATTAGATTACAAAAGTTGCTCAAAAATCTGCCTGTAGCTTTACTTCATGTATTTAAGACAGCAGTAGCGTACACAAGCAAAAGACTATCTTAGTGCATCCAGTGTATCAGTAAAAAGTACCTAGACTTGCTTCATTTCTTTCCTGCCACTAAATAATACGTGTATTTTAAGGAGTCTGCTAGATTTCCTTAAAACATTATACTCACTCTGCTTTACAATTGACATGAGCTCTACAGTGGGCAACCAGTGTCAGACCTAATTTATGTGCTCCTAATTTAACTCCTTCTCTGCTGCTTCCTTTTCTTGATGAGTGCTATGGTATTCCAATATCATACCTTTCTTAAATATATATGTATGTATATATACATATATACGGGATCTTTGGAAAATATCAGAAAGGGAAAAACAAAACAAAACAAAAAAAACAGAAACCCCACTACTGAGTTTCTTTTATGGCTGCTCTATTTTACAGCCGTGAGAGCACAAGTCATTTTGGAAGCCAGCAAAGAGTTGTTCACAACAGCTTCATACTTATTTTCCTTGGACGAGACCCTAGAGGCTATGTGCACCAGCAAAAGCTTCTGTCTAACAGAGTAAATCTTCCATTACATAGATCAGCTGGACATATTTTAATTGCTTACTAGTAAAACAGTGTGAGGCAGAACACTGCTGTCTGGAATTAGAGTCACAGTCTTGAGATGAATCTATTAACCAAAATCTGAAAATACTTTAATTTGAGAGGGAGAAGAGGAGCTCAACAGATTTGGCAAACAGTGTCACCTACAAGCAGAAATTCTATTTGGCTTTGCACAGCAGGTTTATTCTGTGTATTTTATATGTGAACCGGGAGTAAAAAATATATACTAAGATTGGATCTCTCTATGGGCTTGCAAGGGTATAAGTAAGGAATGGAGAAGTCAAAAAGGTTACTGTACTCAGCTGGCACTGTAATAACAGGAAATAGTTCTCTTATAGGAAATCATCCCAGATAGTCCTACACACAGAATTTGTTAAACAAATCTCCTAGCTGTGCTCTAATGTACCCTCTGCCCCTATGCCATTGTGGTAACAGCTAATGCAAAGTGGGCTGCAGTTTTCCACTGTTTGCCCTCCTTTTCCTGCAGTACAGCAATGCCATTCCATTTTATTTTTGATTCTGCATGTTTATGCAGTGACACAGAGAGTGAGAATTGTCACAGTACATGTAATTTTTTACTTCACTGGTCCAAAAGATGTATTTTTAGTATTACCATTGTGCTCTAAAAGAGGAATGTGTAAGCTAGAGCTGTACACCAAAAATCAACATGCTTTCCAGACTACAATATTTATTTTTCCTAACCTGGAACAGCATATTCCCATAAGCAATTAACATGCCTTATGCTCTTTTTTCCTCTCCTACTAGTACTGCTATGGAGAAAAGTAGAAAACTAATGCTTGATTTGGGTATGTTTTATCTAACTTTGGTCCACATTGAAGCCCTAGTTGCCAGTTTTTGAGCACAATAATGCTTGATAGGAGCCACATTCATATATCCCAGAACAGATTTTGCATTCTGTGGCATTTATTTTCTATTTAAACGCCTTTTTGCGTACCACTTTTCCCCTGAGAAGGTGACGATTTACTCTAATGTTGAATGCATACTACAGTTTTGCAATTTGCATGAATTTGCAGCTGAGAATTAACCTGAACTCTGTCACAGCAATTAAATGTATTCTAATCTGCTTCTATTTCAAAGGAACAGCTTCTCTGTACATAAGCTCCATTATGACTAACAACCCCCACAACAGTTTTTTACCTGCGTTCCTTATTAGGACCTTAACTTGATGTAACATAATTTCTATCCATCTCGCAATAATCACCACACTTTCTCAGCCATTAAACTGTACTAATTTCAGTCTTATCATTCAGAGATTTTAAGACCATAAGTGAAAAATGCTAAAAATGTATGAGCTACACAAATGCTTGGGGAGTTTGTGTCCAGATATGAAAACTCTTTTGCTTCCCTATATTTTACATAATTGTCCTCTTATCCATTTTTTAACCTTTACCAACCTTGGAGTCCTTTTTATATTGTATCAGAAGTGAAGCTCATTTGCAGACAGCTGCAACACGAGTTTCCTTACCCTGCCCTGCCATTGACCTACAACCTGATCTGAAAGAACCACCTTCTTTCAGAGTGAGAAGTTATTCATTTGCCATAATAGCTCTATTTTGGGCCTTCTCAGCAAAATGGGCAATTGTGCCCAAATAGCATGAGGTTTGGTGGCATCAGCCCTGCTTTTTATATACTGAGAAAAGCACAAGGATGTTTGACTTAGGACTAGCTCACAACCAGAAACGGAAAAAATTATAATTAGAAAGAGGTTTAATAATTATTTTGAAAAAGAAAAAAAAAAAAAAAAAAAAAAAAAAAAGTGTTAGAAATTGATATTTCTTGTCCAAGTGGGCTTGCTTTAATTTTATTCTTTACACTATGCAGCTTATTCATTTAGTAAAATCTAGTCTTCTAGCATTCCATTGTATGGAAGGCAGCCAGCTACTATTGCCAGAGAATAAATGAAAAAATCAGATAATCAAAGGCTATTAGATAATAGTTGGAAACAAAATGTTTCTGATGAAAACAATTAGTCACAAACATTACAAGCTGAAATTCAGTTCAGTGTTAAAGAGACAGTTTAGAAGCACACGGTACATTTATCACAGCCCCACAGACAAGTTATTGAGCTGTCTGTGAAAAACAGAGCCAAACAGGAAAGCTTTCAGCAGAAAGCAGTGGTTGAGGTCCTTGATTGATAGAGTTAGATGATGCAAAGCTGTCTGATGGCCTTTCTGCAAAATAAAGTGAAGGAACTCAAGGTCTTTCATGACGATCTCTGACCACAGATGAACAGCTACTTTATTACAGCACAGATTGAGGTTGCACCTTAGTCCATATTCTGCCACTTTTGGATGCACACGGTTAACTTTACCAACAATCCACAGTGTTTAACATGTGTCTGCCATCTTTACAGGATTTTAAAAGGGATAGCAGATTGCTGTAGGTAGAAACTTTGCCTCCTGTCTGTTTAACTGCAGCGAATGAAAATAATATAATCAGTTTTACCACAGGCTTCTTATTGCAGTGACAGGACTGATTGTTGAGGAAAAACTGTCTCATTTTAAAGATACAGAAAAAAAAACAAAAAAAAACAAAAAACAAAAAAACCCCACCATTGTGCATATCTACCTGCTGTGCTACTTTCTTCAGAAATGAAGTTATTCACTTTTTTCAAAATATAATCTCTATCTTCCTAATGCCTTTTTTTTTTTTTTTTTTTTTTTTTTTCCAAGTGTAGTTCCATTCTCCACTGACATGACACTGCTGATAGATTTCATAAATAAATATTCACAAAACCTGGGGATTATTACACACTTGCTTTTAGCAAAAACTGAACGCTCATCTCCATGCTTGGGATACCTAGGGAAAATTAAAATTAAAATTAAATAGAAAGAGCCAACACTGCATTACCAATATAAGCCATTTACAGTTAGTCACCTAAACATTCCTGACTTTTAGGCACTGTTAAATTTAATAAGAGCGGTGACTTCTCTTTATTTTAGGAAGTCGGATTTGTTTTTGGTTCAGATTTTGAAGGTATTTAGCTACCTGTGATACACACTGGATGAGGCTGTACTGCTCCTGTAGTTAAAATTCAGACACAGCTTAGACCCAAATATTATGACCCAGTCACTTCTACACAACTTACCTACAGGACGTGGTTTAGCCCGCTCCACTGGGTACATGCCACTATTCCTGCAGACAGTTCCAGATTTCCCAGGCTCAAGAACCAGCTGGCTCTCATTTGAATCATTATATGAAACAAACATAGGGCATAACTTTTAAGATCAGTGTGTGGACTTGAGCCTCATATTATTGTCTGATATAAATACAGGTACAGGAGATTACTGAGATTTTTCTTCACTGCTTAAATACCTGAACCCTTATTTACAGGTATTTAGGAGTCTCTTTGCTTATACTCCACTCTGGATACCTCAACACAGTTTTAGGTGCTGCTTTTAACTTCTTTCAAATGAAGATGACTGGCATGTTGTCACTGCTATCCAACTCAGAACAGTCATAAAGAAGAAAGAAAAGATGAGGGACTATGTTTCACATTGACTGACATTTCTAATATTAGAAAAGCAACAAATTCCAAAAATAATGTTTCAGGGTTTACAAGTTTGATCATACCCTATTTTAGTTAACATTCCTGTTATACCTGGCTCATCAGGTTACTAAAATAACTTTCCAAAAGTTGATCTCTCATTCGCTCTCATTGACTCTCCTTTGAAGAAAAACGTATTTTCAGATAGTTCTTTTCCTTAACTATATGTCTCTCTCTCTCTCTCTCTTAAATTGGCAAGGCCAAAGTAGTGCAATTGATATTTGGAATGCTTTCATTTATCCTATCCATTTATTCATGTACTTCACTTTTTGTTGCTCTGTCAGCTGCTGTAACTCAATGTAAGTGCCAGGTTTTAAGTGAGAGCATCTTCAGACCAGAACAAGCTATGGTAAAGCCCAGTAAACTTAGGTCTCTCCAGGAGGCGTTTCAGCCAGGAAAGTGTCAATGGCTGCAAAAAGCACAGTTTTAGTATGGACAAGATCATGTAACTCGGGTATTGACTGGAAGAATGGTTCTTAATCAGCTTGCTAACAATTTCTGCTCTCAGTGAAGGAATGAGCCTTATGGATACCATGCTTCTCAACATATTCCCTCCCCACCCCTTTAACTTGGTTTTAAAGCCTGTGTTAATCACTGCTCCCCTGACTCTTTGCTTCAGAATAGTTTCTTCTTTCCATTACCTTAGTTTAATATTTACTTTACAGGTTGCTGCCTGAATTGTCTCTGGTTATGAAATTCAGAGTCTCAGCTATCAGAGAGCTGTCAAGAGGAAGCCTGTCTTGAAATCCTGACTTTGAAGAGACTGGCTTTGAAATGGTTTTAAAACTATTTTAGTAATATTTCTCACTAATTGTACATTTCAAATATGCAAAATGTATTTATTTTGATGTTAGGCCACAGTCTCCTTAACTAAGTCTATATAACAACTGTGAAAATAACAACTGATCAAATAAGGCAAAGAAGTCAAGACAAAAGAAAACAGAATGCCTGCCAGGATTTAGTGTTTGAAATAAGCAATGTCTACTACTTTAGGAAAACATTCTGTAATTCTGTGAGCTGTTCAATCATCAAAGTGCACGCGGTAGCTATGTTTTAATTAGAAAATACGTACACAAAAAAATGATAGTTAATGGCAAACTGTGCAAGCATTTTACTCAGCTTGAATTCACAGATCTGCCTAGCTCCTTTTTTTATGGATACCGTGGGTATATAGGCATTTGGCCTTACGTATTCAGCTTTCAACTGAGTTCAAAACAAAAAATACCCATTTATAGAAGAAGACCAGTAGAGGTTTTATACTATATAATTTTAAGCACTTAATATGATTTTACTTGGTTGCATTTACTCTGACTGGTGCATGCATACTACAAGTATTGCAGGATTTTATGCAAAACATCATTTTTATTCTCATCTAGGATTTTGCTCCTATAGCATAGAAGACTTTTCTCGCCACAGTGCAACCTGATAAAAAGGCAGATGCTCTCAATTGCCTGGGTTAGATACTGGTCCAAGGGAGCTGGGGAGAATGAAAATAACATTGATTGCTATCAGCAGAGTCAGGTATTAGGAAAAAGATTTCTGTCTTAAACTTCAATTTAATGTTGTGTGTTTCTACCTATGAAATTTAAAACAAGACTTCTAAAGCATTTATAATTATTTCAAAGTAGCAATTCTCAGTGATTAATATTGGGAACATTGTTTTTACATCCCAAAGGCTGAATTATGAAAAGCATTGCACAGTTACATCTCTGTTGTATAAGGTCAATCTTGGAATGAAAACCCTTTAAATACAAAACAGCATGTCTGCTTCATATTAATAAAGGTGTTTTAAAACTGTGTATTGATTTCTTCATTTTATTGAGCTTTTTGGATGAATCCAGTTGTTAAATAGCTGTTCTAGTAACTGGCCTGTCGTCTGGAAATGTTAGATTTTTTGACACAATGTCCCTGCAAAAAGTTGGGCAGTGTGACATAAAGAGCACAGGTTTGCCTATCACGCTGATTACTTGATGTAATAGTAAGCAAGCTTAAGTGAACTGTGTGTCTTCAATCTTTCCAATCACTTAGGGATGGGCACCAGAGGATACCATCCATCATCCGTGGCCTGAAACATATGGTGCATCAGCAATCTTAGGCTGACCTAAATGATAGTAAAAGCTGCTACACTGGTCACAATAAGAAATTGTTGTCCACTGAATTACAGGTTTGTGATTAGATTGCTAACATGGCCAACTTGATGTATAAGTGAAGTGTCCAGGAAAGATATTCCCTAGGATCCTTTGAAGATTAATTTATACCCTTGAAATGTGCACCAATCACAAAATGAAAAAAATATGTCAAGATATTTTTCTTGTGAACAAAAAAAGCACTGTAGTGGTAACAGCTATTAATTTATTTTTTGGCAGTTTTAGCCAACAGAATTCAATAAACAAGGTCTTAAAGGTTTTTGTTTTGTTGCAAGACTTACTGCTTGACTCCTAAAAACACAGAGCCCTAGAACTGTATGTTTTATAAGAGACAGCTTCCCCTCATATTCTGTTATAAAATCTGATGCACAACTTCAAATATCACACATAGACAGCTGGACAAAATAACGAAATTTCTTCATTTTGTATCATTATATTTTCACCTATTAGTTCTATAAATAAAGCATCTATTTATAAGATGGTCTATAAAATAAAAGACACACAGTAATATATCTGACCACTGATCCAAAAATTATCAATCTTGCCTTTCTATAAATAGACGATGTTCATTCATAGTTTTAGGAAAAATGCATCTACGCTGTTAAGGTTCAAACTGCAATACCGCCTTTGTGGGGGTGGGAGGAATGAGCATCCATCCCAAGGCAGGGAGGTTATCATCCTAGAGAATGTGGTGAATTTCACCACAAACAGTGAATGACATTTTAAGAGGCACAGTTAAAGAGTGAAGATTTCAAGAACACTGTCTTAAAGCATCTGTGAACTGGCCATTCAAGACCCTTCACGAAAACCAGGCTAACTTAAAAGGAAGTTATGCCCTGCTAAACTCCAATAGAACATTGGAGATATTGGTTTGCAAATAAGGCTGTTAGACACAATTATCACAAGTAGAGATTGGAAAAAGTTTTTTTTTTTTTGCCTTGTCTTTTGCCTTTGCCTTGTCTTTCCATCAGCCTAGTCTTTTTTTCTATCATCCCTTGCTGTCCCAGTACATATGAGTTAGATGTGCTTGTTATTCCTGTTAGATTAGACATTCTTCTACTGGCATTTTAGTGTTTTGTCATTGTTGTTGTTTGGTGATTTTTATTTTTTATTTTTTTTTTGGTACTAAATCATTAAATTGTTGCACAAAGGAAAGCACAGGTTTACAATCATGATTTCTTTTTCCTACTCCTTAATATAGCCTATTAACAGTAGTGTAATTCATATAATATTCATATTATACCTTGACATAAATAGCAATGCTCACTAATGAAAGGAAATCTTTTTGAACCTTTCAAGAGGTATGTGCAAATTAAATAACTAATTCTTTCCTGTGGGGTAAAGATGGCCTTAATATGGTCTTAATCTGTTAACATGATCCAGAACACACCTATCTGAAAGATCACTCTCATTGATATTAAAATGCTGTGTTTTTTTGAAAACACAGATTAAAACTGTTGCCTAAATTACATTAAAACACAAAAACAGATAAGTCTTTATGTTGACATAAAAGATAATGTTGTCAGCATTAACCTCTCCAGTGTGGTGAGATGCAAAACCTTGCTAGCACTCAATTTGTAAAAGAAACAGAAAATTTAGCAGTAGAGCTTTATCAGTACACAAAACTGAACAGGAACACTTTCCTTATGTCAGATCTACTTTCTTTTTACATTTAATTCTGGAGCTGCAGGAAAGAGAAAGGAAAAAGAACATCCCAAACCTATCCTGATATAAGAGCAGTGTAGAAGAATAGAATGCAGCTCTTCACTGTTCTACAGAAAATACCTCCTGCATTCATGTTCATACTTCGCCATCTTCACTAGGCTATCTGAGCATCTTCTAGCAGTATAGCAGGTGATGAAACTAACATCCGTCATATGAAAACAGTGCAGGCATCTGGTCTCTAGGGAATTAGTGATAGGTATCTCAAGTGTGACAGAAGTTGAATTTTTTCAAGAATAGGAAAAAAAATCTGCAAATATTTGCTAGAATTTGAGAAAAAATCACCAGATGTACTGGAAAGTTTTCTGTATTCATTACAATTTACAGTGCCTTTTTGTTTGTTTGTTAGTACAATACAATGCAAAAAGTGAATCGAAAAAAGATTACTGAAGCAAAATAGGATACTTAGTGGATCTAACTTTGTGACTCAAAATAAAGCATCTGCTGAGTCACTAAATGTGGACCAGAAATAAAAGGAGAAATTTTGAAAACTGTATTTCTTAAATTTCAGAATTTGGAAATCTTGTGCTGATTAGTTTTACACACCATACGAATATGAAATGCCATTTCTATTATTAATGTTTATCTGCTTTGAAACAACAGTGATATCATCATCATATGAAAACAGAGCTAAAGATTTCTGTGAGGAAATAAGCTATTTGGGGTTTGACAGTATACACCAAATAAATAAAATAAAATTATTCTAAAATACAAAAGTGTTAAAAGGGTTCTGAAAAAACAAACAAACAAACAAACAAAAACAGGTTAGCAACTTTTATGGATTACAGTTTCTTTGTGTGCCTTTGAATTTGAACCTGTAATACTGACAGGCCTGTAATTGCTAGGGTCTTCTTTCTTACCCTTCTTGAAAATTGGCACAACATTTGCCAGCTTCGAGTCTACCGGGACCTCTCCAGATTCCCAAGATCATTGAAAAATAATTGAGAGAGGTCCCGCAATGACGTCAGCCAGCTCTTTAAGCACCCTGGGATGAATCCCATCCGAACCCATAGACTAGTTTGGATCCAGGTGGAACAGCAAATCCCACACACATTCAGGGTCGGCTGGGAGTTTATCATTCCCACTGTCATGGTCCTCCAGCTAAGGGCACCCAGGGTCCCAAAGCCCATCGTCAGTGTTGAAGACAGAGGTGAAGAAGGCATTAAACGTCTCTGCTTTGCCTATGTCATTGCCTGTGAGGAGACCATCCCCATGAAATAGCGGACCTATGTTTTCTTTGGTTCTCCTTTTTCTGTTCACATATCTAAAAAAAAATCTATTTTTTTGAATCCCACAGACACAGCCAGCTTCAACTCTAGCTGGGCTTTGGCCACATGAATTTTCTCCCTACAAACACAAACAGCATCCCTGTAATCCTTCCTCATTGCCTGAAACCCCTTCCAGCAGCCACACACTTTCTTTTTTTGCCTAAGCTCCTGTAGAAGATCCCTGGTCAGCCAGGCCAGCCTTCTGCCCCGCCTGCCTGCCTTCTGATTTTTTGGAGTTTCCTGATCTTGTGCTTTTAGGAGGCAGTGCTTAAAGACTGACCAGGAGTGATGGACACCAATGCCTTCAAAAGCAGTTTTCCAGGGGACTTGCTGACTAGTTCCCTGAGCAGCCTGAAGTCTGCTTTCCCCATATCCAGGGCTGAAGTTTTGGTGGCAGTTTTCTTTCTGTCACCATAAATTCTAAACTAAGCCACTTCATGTCACTATGACCGAGACGGATGCCACGTCTCCCACAAGACCCTCTCTGTTCTCCAGGAACAGATCTAGGAGGGCACCTTTCTTAGTTGGCTCCCTTAGCACCTGCACCAAGAAGTTATCATCTAGGTGCTTTATGAACCTCCTGGACTTGCTCGTGTTAGCCATGTGGTGATCCCAGTTGATGTCTGGCAAGTTGAAATCCCCCATAAGGATAAGGGGAGTTGATCTTGAGGCATCTCAGTTCTGCAAAGAATAATTCATCAGCGTTTTTGTCCTGGCCAGGTGGTCTGTAATAGACTCCCGCAATGACATCCCCTTTATTTGTTCGTCCCTTAATCCTTACCCAGAGGCTCTCAACTTTGCCATGGCCAACTTGAAGTTCCACACAGTCCAGCCCATGCTTCACATACATCGCCATCCTGCCACCTCGCCTACCCTGCCTGTCCCTCCTGAAGAGCCTGTAACCATCTATTGCAGCACACCAGCCACAGGACTCATCCCACCAGGTTTTGCTTATGCCAGTGATGTCGTAGCTGTGGGACTGGCCAAGACTTCTAGCTCATCTATTTTATTCCTCATATTGTGTGTGTTTGTGTAGAAGCACTTCAAATGTGCCTCCCTACATGCAGCACCTTGTGGAGCCAACCAAAGGACCTCACTGGCACACAGTCCCTCTGATTCCAGTGCACCATCCCTTAGCTCATCACTGGCATGCCTGATTTTATCCCCTTCTCCCAAGAATGGCAAGAAGGAGGATTTCTGAAACTACAGGGCAGTTAGTCTCACCTTTGACCCTGGAAAGGTGTTGGAACAGCTTGTTCTGGATGACATTTCCACGAAATTGGAAGAGAGGGTGGTTATGAGGAGTAGTCCTCATGGAGGACTGCTAGTCACAGGTCTCCAGCCAGGCTCTGTGCTGCCAATCACCACCCTCTGAGCTTGACCAGTCAGCCAGTTCTTAACCCTCCTTACTGTCCATTCATCTATCCCACACATTCTCAGCTTTGCTAGCAGAATGCTGTGGGAGACAGTATCATAAGCCTTGCTAACATCAAGGTAGATGACATCCACAGCCCTCCCTACATCTACCCAGCTGGTGAAGCCATCATAGAAGGCAACGAGGTTGGTTGAGCATGATTTCCTCTTGGTGAATCCAGGCACAGCTACTTGTAAGAAAAGTGTCTAATAAAAATGAAACAGAACAAGGAAATAGAATACGTGATTCAAAAAAGCAGTGCTCCCCAGGGGTCAGTGCTAGGTCCAGTCTTGTTCAACATCTTCATCAACGACCTCGATGAGGGAATAGTGTCCACTCTCAGCAAGTACACTGATGATACGAAGGTGGGAGGAATGTACGACACGCCAGAAGGCTGTGCTGCCATTCAGCGAGACCTGGACAGGCTGGAAAGATGGGCAGGAAGAAACCAAATGAAGTTTAGCAAGAGCAAGTGTAGAGTCCTGCACCTGGGAAGGAACAACCGGACCTATCAGTACAGGCTGGGGGATGACCTGCTGGAGAGGAGCTCTTAGGAGAATGACCTAAGGGTCCTGGTGGATAACAGGTTGACCAAGAGCCAGCAGTGTGCCCTAGTGGCCAAGAAGGCCAATGGGATCCTGGCGTGCATTAAAATAAGTGGGGCCAGCAGGTCAAGGGAGGCGATCCTCCCCCTCTACTGTGCCCTGGTCAGGCCTCACATGGAGTACTGTGTCCAGTTCTGGGCTCCCCAGTACAAAAAAGAGACAGGGATCTTCTGGAAAGAGTCCAGCAGAGGGCCACAAAGATGATACAAGGCCTGGAGCATGTTCCCTATGAGGAAAGGCTGAAAGAACTGGGCCTGTTCAGCCCTGAGAACAGAAGACTGAGAGGGGATGTTATTAATGTTTACAAATGCATTAAGTGTGGGAGGCAGAGGAATTTGCCAAACTCCTTTCAGTGGTTTGTGGGGACAGGACAGGGGGCAACGGGCAAAAAATGGATCACAGGAATTTCCGCACCAATATGTGAAAGAACTTCTTCACAGTGAGGGTGACAGAGCACTGGAACAGGCTGCCCAGGGAGGTTATGGAGTCTCCTTCTCTGGAGATATTCCAGGCCCATCTGGATGCCTACCTGGGCAGTCTGCACTAGGGAACTTGCTTTGGCAGGGGGATTGGACCCAATGATCTCAAGGTCCCTTCCAGCTGCTATAATTCTCTGATTCTATGATTCTCTTGGGCTAGGACTGGAAATTGGGAATGTGTTCCTGGGCCCCTTTTTTTGTTTGCTTTTAAACTTTTTTTTTTTTTTTTTTTTTTTTTTTATTTTATTTTCAGATGGCAGAGCATTGTACTTTTGTCTTGTCCTGAAACATCTACAGCTTAAAAGTTGCCACTGCACCTACACTTGAAGACCTGCGGTACCATGATAATAGAGAAGAAGAGATTGAGAGGAGATCTTGTCAACAAATATCTGAGGGGACAATGTAAAGACGATGGGGCCAAACTCTTCTCAGTGGTGGCCAGTGATAGGACAAGGGGTAATGGGTATAAACTGAACTACAGGAGGTTTCATCACCATATGAGGAAAAACTTCTTTATGGTTTGGGTGACAGAGCACTGGAACAGGCTGCCTGGAGAGGCTGTGGAGTCTCCTCTGGAGATACTCAAAACCAGCCTGAATACCATCCTGTGTAACATGCTCTAGTTGACCCTGCTTGAGCAGGGGGGTTGGACCAGATGATCTCCGGAGGTCCCTTCCAACCACAACCCTTCTGTGATTCTGTGGTCTAAACGCTGTTTGGCTAAGAATAATTCATGCAAAGACATTCACAATAGTGAAGCAAGGTATGACAAGTTGTGGTTCTTCAACAAAAGACAGAGGTGACTAGCCTTTAACCAAAAAAGCTATGGACACTGTTTTAAACATGAAGTACATGTAATTCCTTCATTTATTTTGAAGACCGAACTCAGAACCAGCTTTAAATTTTTCAATCTTTCATTTAATTTTGTCCAATAAACTTTTAAATAAAGTTAAGCAGTAGAGGGATTAAAATGAGACAATAATAATTTTATGCCTGCATTAACAGTAAAAGAAAAAGAATCTACCTTTAAAGATCTAAATAGAAATTTATGAGATTTTTTTCCTGGTCAGTATGTAAACACTGAAAAAAATATAATAATAAATAATAATAATAATAATAATAATAATAACAACAACACAGAGAAAATGGCCCAAACTATATTGTGCATTTGAATTTAGAATACATGTCATCCTTACTCCCCCCCTGACCAGTGTCCTACAGCAATTCTATCCTTCCTAATGTTTTGGAGGAGTCTGAGATGGCGCCTGTACAATTTGATTTTGTGTAAAAATACACACTAAATCTGATTTCTGCTACATTAAGAAGTTCTCTTGTAAAATATATGATGCATGGAATGAAATAAGCTGTAGTTCTAGAATGAGTCTTTAAGCTTGCTTCCTTTAGTACTTGACCACTAATATTAAAGACTACTGGATCAAAATACAGTTTTAATTGGATATATAGGATATGATAAAGTGGTATAGATAAACCACAGGTTAGATACTAAAATATAACATTGATTTGTATTCTTTTACTGGAAATATTTGTAATATGAAACTAAGATATAATACACTCATTTTTAATGCATATTCAGTATAGAAGAAAGCTACTGCTGTCACCAGCTTGTATTTGTCAAACAAATACTAGATTAATTTATTTGCTGTTTAAAGGACTATAATGAGATTACAGATAAATCTCACTCATTAATAGTGAAGAAAACTTGATAATACAGTCATTTCTTACATTGCTAGTTGCTAAGGCAAGTGCATACCAAATTGGTCAGCCAGAGATTTTTTAAATGACCTGAAGTCTCATAGTTTAATGAGCTTTTGTTAGTTGCATGAACTTGCCAAGACCAAAATACAAAATGTCAGTTTCGTGTACAAAACTTGCTGCTCTTATTGGCCAACACGTCTGTGATAATAAGAACAGAGTGAACAGAGAAAGGAAAATTCATTTTGAAAATAACGTAACATTCTTATTTCTGGGGAAAACAAAGCAAAAATATATATAAAAAAAAAACACCTTCCTTTGAGCAAAATATTATGTTTCAATAGTGTGCAGTTTTACCTTACTGAATTAAAATATGCACTTTGGCCACAACAACCCCATGCAATGCTACAGGCTTGGAGCAGAGTGGCTGGAAAGCTGTGCAGAGGAAAAGGTTCTGGTGGTGCTGATTGATTCTTGCCTGATGTGCCCAGGTGGCCAAGAAGGCCAATGGCGTCCTCGCTTGTATCAGGAACAGTGTATTCAGCAGGACCAGGGAAGTGATTTTCCCCTTGTATTCTGCTCTGGTGAGGCCACACCTCAAGTACTGTGTTCAGTTTTGGGTCCCTCAGTACAAGAAGGACATGAAGTGTGTCCAGAGAAGTCGGTGAAGGACCTGGAACACATGTCCTGCAAGGAGCATCTGAGGGAACTGGGGTTGTTTAGACTGAAGAATAGGAGGTTTAGGGGAGACCTTATTGCTCTCTACAACCACCTGAAATAGAGGTGTGGGGGTCTGGGTGTCGGCTTCTTCTCACAAGTAACTAGTGATAGGACTAGAGGGAATGGCCTCAAGTTGCACCAGGGGAGGCTCAGGTTGGAAATTAAGAGACATTTCCTCTCAGAAGGAGTAGTCAGGCATTGGAATGGGTTGCCCAGGGAAATGGTGGAGTCATCATACCTTGGGATATTTAAGGAAAGGTTGGCCTGGTGCTTAGTAGAGTGATAGTTGGACCAGATGATCTCGGAGGTCTTTTCCAACCCTAATGATTCTATGATTATCCATACAAATCTGTGATTCTGCAGGTCTCTGTGATATTTTTTTTCCAGAGGAAAATTCGTAATATTTACTTAGGAAAAGGTTGAAGTGCTTGAACTTCTTCCCTCTTGCTGCCATGATGTTGACAGCCTTGATATGACCTTGGAGAGCATCACTTTTTTTTTTTTGTTTTTCCATCAAGTAGTATCACTTTTTCCATCAAGTAGGAACACTTTTAACAAAATGTTTTGAAATTTTATCTTTTAATATTTAAGTTTAGCATCTCTAATTAACTATAGTAAACCTTCTGTATCAATAATCTCCAAATGCCTTCCTGTAACAAATCTATAAACAACTTCCTTAAATTATTTTTATTCATTGCATTCCTCTCTAACTAAACTTGCACATTTAATATCCTTTTTCTTTAAAACATTTTCAACATCTATATAATCCTTGGCTCTATTGTCCCCAACCCTATTACCTTAAATAAAAGCCTCCTAATTTTTTTCCCGTACAAGAAATTCTATAGCTTCTCTTGCCATTTGGCTTAATGTGGAACAAAAACAACAACAACAAAAGGCATAGAAAACGTCAAGGCAGCCATAGTAGACAATGTTTTATGCCAAATAAGTGTATATACTAAGACCATTGGCAGGGTTGTGCAATGTATCAAGGTCCAAATAGAAGAGAATTTCTGATGAGTTGGAAGAGGGAGAAGCAAGACCAATGCAGAAATCGTGAAGTCTATGCAGCTAGAGAAGGATGCTGAAAAGGAAGATGGTACTGTAAAGGGATAAAGCAGCCTGGAAGAATCCAGATGGAGGACATAACATGCAACAGGAGAAGACTATTAGACTGGAAAAATGTGAGAGAGGCTAGAGTGGAAAAAGCCAAAATTCAAACCAGTTGAAAAAATAACTACAATAAAATAGGAATGTAGTGTTTAATTCAGAAGTTGCTTCACAACCAAAGTTTGGAAATCCTTCAAAAGCATAGAGAGGCTACACAGGAAGAGGGACAATTTTAACCAATTTAATTTGAAATTGTACTTGTTTTAATCACATGTGCTGTGCAGCTCTGAAGGTGATTTCAGTTTACACGTTTTGGAGGCTCCATTTATGAAAACAGTACCTGGAGCCTAATGATTTCTTGTCAATATTCTTATTTTTACCAAAACCTATGCTCATCTCATGGCTGCAGAGGCCAAATTTAGATTTCAGCTTACATAATTTGGAGTCTACTTGGAACTAACAAGATGAGCACTCACTACATTTTGTGAGCAGCAATTTGATATAGGATAGAAATGTCTCTCTTAGAAAAATAATATTTTTAAAAGTTAATTCAAAAGTAACTTAAGTAATCTATTAATCCTGTGTTACTTACTTTTTGCCTGTGAAAATACAAGCTCTGGAGCCATACTCCACGTCTTCATAGGCCAAACTGAAAATAATCACAATACTCTTGAAAAATTGAACTAGTCTGAGAAATCAGCAGGAATTACCATTCCTGTACAGCAATAAAATCTTTAAGGCAGTCTGCATGGGGTAAACTATCTTAGGTTCCTTCAAATATTTGCATGTAAGAAAATAGCAGTAAGATTTGTGAATTTCAGAGATAATAAAAGCTAGCACAAATCCTTCACTTGCTTTTCTTTAGGAAATCTGTCATAATGAAAGGTAATTCTCATTTGTTCAGTTTTCTTCCCAATAACAACTTGTATTTTTACTTAATGTGCTTACAAAAAGAGGATTCTGTCTCATACTCTTTGAAACCCATGCTATTGGATTCTTATTGGTTTTTACATTTAATTATGTCTTCTCACAGTTAGGAATTGACAAAGTTCAAGACAAAATAATGCACTCTGTCAAAATTTCCTCATTTTCTTGTCTATCTGCCAACTAACATCAAAAACCTCTATCATGCCAGAAATAGGATCAAATTCTGTTCCTGATTTTTTTTATTTTATTTTTTTAATCAGCAGCCAATTTTCTGGATATGACTTCTACTGGAAAATTTTCACCCTGTTCTACATTTACATTGCCATGTTTCTATTACAATATCTTTTTATTCTCTATGAGGACTTTTATTTTAACCTCAATTCCTTTGCATCCATTGTCTTCTCTTGAGCTCTTTTTTCTCCTTTGATTTATATATTTATTTTTCTGCTTAAGTGATGCTCTAGGACTTAAATAAAATCTGGGAAAAGGTATCTAGTTGATTACTTGATTCACGTTGGATATGGAACCCAGCAAGGCAAAGTTTCAAAGGCTGTATATTATATGTGTCAAAAGCTAAAATCCAAACTTGAAACTAACACAGTAAGGGAAATGTAAAAATGTGAGGACAGATACATTTATCTCAATGTACAGGGAATTCATCAGATGCTCAAGATCCCTGGGTGTGGAGTGTTTGATCAGAACAGCAACAATACAAGTTATATTAATGTGTGTGGTTATATTATCAAATGTCTCTGACACCACTAAAAGTTATTTCTACATCTATCAGGTGACAAAGGTCAAGTTTTCATTTAAATGTAATCATGGTGATATCAATGGTACAAATTTGTCTGTTTAAATATAGAGTCAAATCTTATACTTGGTCTAATATGAAAAAGCAGTAGGCTACAGGAAGAAGGCAAGATGAAAGAATCAGAGAGAAGCACATCTTATCAGCAGTTTTCTGACAAAACGTTAAGACTTCACAGACAAGATAGAAGATTAATTTGCTATACAAAAAGGCACCATCACAAAATGATTTCCTAATAAATATGCATAAAGTTCACATAAAAGTATGCAACCAGACTGGTTTCTGAAATTGAGACAACAGAAATGTTTGAAAGCTTCCGCTGAAAGTCACTACACTTTGTAGTGAACAGAAGCTGTTATATCTTTCATTGATTTATCATTACTGACCAAATAGGAGTCCTTATTTTAACAAAACATTATGTTGCAGATAATACTCTGACAATTCTTGATACAGTGAACTCTGAAACTCATATTTGACTGTTAATTTTGTACTGGTATTTATCAGAAGAAGCTTTTTTTTTTTTTTTTTTCTGCAAGAACCTATTTAATTGAATAATTCAAAGTGCTCCAAAACCACATACAAAAGATGAGGTTATAGTTAATAGATTTCAAATATACTTAAAATCTTAGATCATTAGTTTTTACTTAAATTAGGATTTTTAAGCATTAACCAGAATTTATTGCAAGCTAAACTTAGCAGTGTGATTTTTTGCTATCTAAGATGCAGTTAAAAAAATATACTGTATTTACAAATAAAGCTGGTATGTTGTGTTCACTTTTCCAACTTCTGGCATTCCTGAAATATGTACATCAATTCCTCTATTTAGTATCTGAGCATAAATATCGAAAACATTTATCTTCTCAATTTTCCTAAAATGCAACTGAATCCAATTATTCACATTTAAAAATAAAAAAAATAAAATTAGGCACAAAATGCCAGAAAAACTTGTATGCTCAACTGCTGTCTCAGTTTTGGCTCCTTCTGCATTAGAAGAAATAGACAATCAAGGATGGCACATATGACACTGCTTGAGTGTACCGGCTAAAAGGAGATTACAGTTCTACACACAACACTTATCTGGAGGTGAGGGAAGCTAGTTTCTAAGTCTTGCAAATATTCTAGCACTTAGAAATATTTTGAGATTTGCATTAAAAGTGAAACATCTTCTGTAAATGAATTTGAAAAACTCACTGCAAAATGCCTTGAAGATAAGCAATGAATTACTGTTGAGGAAGCTGTGGGTTCAAATGAACTGCAGGTGGGACTATCCAATTTCTTTGTATCCAGTCGCCGGGCTATTGAATGCGATTACCACCATTCTTCCTCTGATCTAATAAGTTCTGCATGTGGCTGGATATGTACCAGGTATGTATGTCACAGGATCAAACATTAAAAATGAAAGATGAATAAAGAATGCCAGCAAATTTATTTCCTCTTAGTTTACGCAAATAAGGGTAGATAAGATTCTTAAATCCACCTCTTCTGACTTAGCTAACATGGAAAACAACACTACACTGAAATCTGTTAAATCGTACTATTAATGTAAGGTTACTAATGTTTAGGAAAAAGGCAGTAAGAGATTAGTGCAATGTCCTTTTTCAGAATTATGATGAATGTCAAAAAAAAAAAAAAGAAAAAAAAAAAACAACCAATAATAATAATAATAATAAACAGGGAAAACCTCAGTTTAACCAAATTTAACCAAAGCTCACAGATAGCAATTTTACCATTGATATCAAAATGTTTATCAGTATATTTGGAAGAGGCCCAAAATGATCATGTCACTGACATTAACAAAGAAACTACATCTAGTTGCATTTATATTTCCTTTTAACAACTTTTTTCTTTTAATGGTTCCTATTAGAAAACCATAAAGGCCAAAATAAGAATACTTGTGCTACTTACATAATATGATGAATAATGCAATAAGTTAAAACATTAATGGAAATGAGAAAAAAAAATAAAACTAGTATATTAAATACTCATAGCGTAACAACTCTTTTCTAGTCTTCCTATATGTTTCAGTCTGATCCAGAACACATTGCTGAATAATGATATTTAAAAATAAAAATAAAAATCCACACTGCTTTATAGGATCAAATAAAAATAATAATAAAAAAAAGCTACTTCCCAGCCACTATAGGTACACATGAGACTACTCCAGTGTAAACAAATTATAAATTCATATAGGACAATAATTCAAAGTGTTTGTAGTTTGTTACATTCCAACAGCCAAAATTTTAGAGAGTCTGTATTGTTCTGTGGCCTGAAACAGGTATGACTAATCATTTTTAGCATTCTGGAAGAAGCAAGTATGCAACAATTTTATATGACAGACACATACTCAATGAGACTATAAATTAGTTTCCCAAGAGGAGGCTTACCAATAAGATCAGATCTAAAACTCAGGTCACTTGATTTTATGACTCAGCTAATGTGGTAAAAAAAAAGTATAACTTCATAATATAAATTCAAATTCTATCTCTTTTACCATAAACATTAGCACCATTGTAAAGTTGCAAAGGGTAGGCTTCTTGTAAAATGAAATGATCTAATGAGGGGGAAAGAGATGGTGAAGGGCCTGGAGGGGAAGACGTATGATGAGCGGCTGAGGTCACTAGGCCTGTTCAGCCTGGAGAAGAGGAGGCTGAGGGGAGACCTCATTGCGGTCTACAACTTCCTCGCGAGGGGGAGTGGAGAGGCGGGTGACCTGTTCTCCATAAACACCAGTGTTAGGACCCGTGGGAATGGGGTGAAGCTGAGGCAGGGGAAGTTCAGACTAGATATCAGGAGGAGATTCTTCACTGAGAGGGTGGTTGCACACTGGAACAGGCTTCCCAGTGAAGTAGTCAATGCACCAAGCCTGTATGAATTTAAGAAACATTTGGAATGTGCACTTGGTCACATGGTTTAAACTTTTGGGTAGACCTGTGCAGTACAAAGAGTTGGACTTGATGATCCTTATAGGTCCCTTCCAACTTGAGATATTCTATGATTCTAATGTAACACTGATGCCGTAACACTCGCTATGATGCCATACACACCACTCGCTATGATGCCATACACA
>CM021774.1:2684524-2697333 GCA_011076525.1 Nettapus auritus
CTAGGAGGTGTAATACTCACATGAGGCCTCCCCGTCTGGACGCCTACGTGGGCGGCCTGATCTGAGGAACCTGCTTTGCAGGAGGATTGGACATGATGATGTTTTGAGGTCGCTTCCAATACCTACAGTTCTGTGATTCTCTGATAACACTCACTATGATGCCCTAACACACGCTATGATGCCCTAACACTTATGCCATAACATTCACTGTGATGCCCTGACACCTACTTGAGGATTGCCCGTCTGGGCGCCTATATGGGCAGCCTGCTCTGAGAAACCTGCTTTGCAGAGGGGCTGGAGCCGATGATCTTCCGATGTTCCTTCCAACACTTACAGATCTGTGATTCCGTGATTCTGTGATAACACTCCCTGTGACGCCATAACCACACTCCCTATGACGCCATAACCACACTCCCTATGATGACATAGGATTTGGACTTGATGATCCTTATTCATCCCTTCCAACTCGAGATATTCTATGATTCTGTGATTCTATGTAATTTTAATATATATTTGACATCTCCTTCCAGATAGGTTTTTCTAAAATAAATATGAAATATTTTATATTACATTACAAAGTTATATATTTTAAGCAATTATGTTTTAGTGCTGGATAAAACTCATGTCATAGAAAATATAAATTAGCAAATCTTTTTTTTTTTTTTTTTAATTATCATTTACTGATCCTGTTTGAAGCACACTTCTTCCTTTATTTTCAGATGTATTTACAATTCTAGAAAAATTATTCTTGTAAAGGAAACCATACAAGCAAATAAATTATTTGTTCTTTAATGTTGTGAGATGATGAGGGAGTGCTGAGAGAGTCCTTTAACTCCCTGACATACATCTGAAGAAGCAGTAGGCTGATAGTGTCAAAAATAGGCCACTTGGCTTGTCTTACATGGTAATAATGTATTATGAACTCATACTGCTAACTTCTGAGTACTAGAGAAAGTTCTCTGCTAAAAGAATATACCAATAAATTTTGCACTTACATGGCAAAGTTTTTAGTATATTGCAAACCCATCTGCTTTGCCTCCTCAGACTTTGGCAGTGTCTTCAACTTACCATTTCCATTCTCTACTATGGCCAACGGTTCTCTGTAGACTGCTGTCTTTCTCAAGGTTTTCATAGTCCTTTGAACTTCTGCCAACAGCACTGCTTGCAGTGCCTCAATAATCTGTCAAAAATGCAAATTATAATTAGATGATATTGGTACTTCAGTTATTTATCTAAGCACTTGTCCCTTTTAAGCAAATACCAGAAGATTTTAAGATGGTTGAGTTGATGCCATTAGAAAATCAACATTTACCAATGTCTTTCAGACAGTGATAATCATGTGGCTCTATATGCTCAGAGTAACAAATGTTAACTGGATAGCTATTAAGTGGTGCAAATTGTGAATTGTGACTGTTGTTCACAAATTAAACAGTAATTTTCCTTAATCTCCAAACTAGAATTGTTTGCCTACTACCTCTTTGATATCAAGGGGACATGACAATATAGGTTAGATAGGTCAGGTGGTGATATCATCCAATAAAAAATATCTTTATTTGCTTCTTTGTGTGCAATGATTCATGGACTGAATAACGACTTAGTGTTCTGACATTTTCAGAAATTTCCGTGTCCAGTCTGTCTCCAAAAAGCTTCCCAAATGTTTCATTCTTAGTGGCAATCTTCTATTTCTCCAGCTCAACCATGTTAATACTTCATTTTTATTTTTTTTTAAACACAAGAAGCAAAAAGTTCCACTGACTCCTATTATCCAAAAGAAACAACTGCTGCAAGTATGAACAGCCTATAAATGGCACTTGCAATACCTGTTATGTTAACACCACGTGTGTATTAAGACAGTGCTGTTTAGAGACTGTGTGACAGGGTTATTATTTTTATTCATCTTTGCTTTAGTGGAGAAGCCCAAGGAGAGCTTGGGAAATTTTATACCTAAGACTTTTATAAAGCACATGGAGACCTTCCACAATGGACCTGAGCTTTTGTAGTTCCTACTCAGTCTACATTTCAGTATGATACAGAATGGTAGCATGTGTACCTTTATATTTGGTATGTCCATCAGAAAAGGGATACATTCCCCCCCCCTCCCATCCCCAGTAGGTAGTTATTCAACTACTCTTCCTGAAGGACAGAGAAAATCTAATGTTTCCAGGACAGCGTACCCCACCTTAACATAAATATAAATTTAAGTTGCATATGAAAATAAATAAGTTAAATATGTTTCTATTATAAACAGTCTTTATATAATGTTATGTTAAAAACAGTATGTTAATAATTTAAATTCAATAGGAATTTAAGTCAATACACAGGTTTCCTCAAACTGCCTGGAGGAGAGAGATTTCATCTCACTAATCAAGTACAGTGAATTCGTGGGCTATCCTCAATCACATTTCTAGCTGCTCTTGTAAATTCAAATCATTAAGCAGAACAAAGGCTGTAGGTGTCCTTCAGGACAAAATTCCTTATTGCAGACAAGTATACCCCAGTCAGGTTCATAGTGTGAAAGTTCACAGCAAATGAACACAGCTCTGTGTGTTGTGACACAGTGCAAACCATCTTGTTGTAATAGCACTTTATTTTACAGTGGAAACCAAAGGCATTTTCTGATTCCTCACATCCTTAGAACCCCGAGCTTTGGGGATTACAGATCCTGACTTTATAGAGGACTCTTACAATGTATCTACAATAATTAAGAAAGAGGAGGAAGCCCAGAGACATCTTCATTGTCCTAGGAAAACTTCAGACAAAAAAAAAAAAAAATCTAACTGGGTTACACAAGATAATTGTACATATTATCTATTTTTCTGATATACTAAGAACCTGTCAGTAATCTGCATATGATATTCATTGCTGTGTATGTCAGCCAGACAGCATTTATAAAATGTGATTTTCTCTAACATCTTACAATGGAATTAAAACAACAACAACAACAAACTGTTGCAAATGGCACAACATAATATTGTGCAGGCACCTGTATGTCTCTGCATGCTAGTCGTCTGTCACTGTTGAATCCCCATTTCCACAGGGCTCAGTGTGGTTTCACATGTGGTTTTGTCCTCCCACTGTTTTCCCCATCAGTTTATACACCTCATCTAACATTATCTCCAAGCTCAAAAATCTCCAGAAACTTCACCCATTCTTAACACGAAATACATTTAAATTAATACTTCTCATTTTCTTTGACATTTTCCAGTCTGTCTTTAGAATTCTTCTGAATTACATGTATAAGTGCTATCCTGTTGGCTAACACATGTTTTTGTTTTCCTCTTTCTCATAATTGTAAAAATTTCTGAAAATATCATCTACTTTTGAGCTGAGATTGTGAAATATGATAGAAATGATGCTTCTTCTAAGGGTATACCTGACAAGGTATAAATACTGTATGTCCAACTACAAATAGAGATATTCAATGGTGAAAGGTAATTGCTTGACCATCAGGACCTGCAGCACCAATATCTGAGAACAATTCAAACATAAGTGAACAAGAGCTGAAGTGAGCAGTATTGTTACATAAATACTAAGTTATATTGACTTTCCTTTCTTCTCCTAATCTATTATTTCCAAGCATAACTATTCTTATAATGACTAGGTCTGATGAGAGAAGGCACAGGACATCACCCCTGGTTATTGCTCAGGCCATAACCTTTACAGGGTTAAGCCTTCTGGAATCTGACTCCCAGGTGCCTGTATAACACAGCACATCAGGGAGCAAAAAAACTACAGATCAAAGCATCAGACTTGTAGAGGAAAGCAAATTGGATGCTAATATAAAGAAACTGATAGCCAACCCCTACTACAAGAACATGTAGTCATATGGAGTGGGGGGAGCATAAATTAAATTATCCTTCCTTCTAAATGACAGCGGCATGGCTATGGAGGGGATCCACAATCAGGGGAATTGTTTAGACACTAATCATGAGGTAAGTTGTCTTCAGGTAAAGAGTCAAACACAGTAAAAACAAATGCATCCATAGCTTTTTAGGGAAATTAATTTAAAGTTGAGCAGCATAAGTAAAAAAGGTACTTGCTTATCTGTACTACTGTCAGCAATGGCCTTACCAGGAAGTGGTCTATTGCTTGAAAGTAAAATTCTCTGTAATATGCCTCAGATTTATCCCATCTTATTTTAGGTATTAACAGAAAGGAAGTAATTGATATGACAATACTATAGGTGTACTGCAGAAATCCACAGAAAGAGATGAGGATATACAGAGATGATTAATTCCTCCAAAAATATGAATAGTCCCTCCACAGTTTCTATCTTTTCCCACTGGTGAAAGAGGGGGCTAAAGCAGCCATAGTCCTCATGCGAATGGCTATGTCAGAGGTCTAAATATGTCATCAACAGTTTTCCTAAGGGAAGACTGAGCGAAGTAGCTAGCTAATTATAGACAATATAGGTTTTCTTGTAGAGAAAAGGAATATGGTAAGATCAGGATGATGGAGGAGGACTTTCAAATCAGGACCTAAAAGTTATACACTGAAGATATATAAACTGTTTTTCTGATGATGGTCCTGAATTAATACAGTTCTAAAAAGGTCTTATTATTTGGGACTATAGAACAGGACAGTTTCAAGATTAGAACTGACTTATGTCCAGGTAGCTCAGAACTAAAAGAAACAGATGCATGACTCCCAACTGATTATGAAGGCATTAGTAGTTAATGGGACAAAGTTCAGACATTTCCATATGGATGTGTCACACCACAGATTCCTCTTACTGTCATATATAAAACAGAGGCAAATTGCTGAATCCTCATAGACTGATTGGTGCCAAACAAGTCTGACAGACTGCTTGCATGTTGCCATGTAATAACATCCTTGACCATATATACAAAGATTGGAGACAGCATTTTTTTTTAGTGGAACTACTGACCTATAAAAGATTCATGCAAAACTCACTGTTTTGATACTGATTTCCTTTGCTAAGATTACCACTGAAAATAGAAAAAAGGCTATGGAAACATGGTTGTTTACTATCTCTTACAAAATGTTGTTCAGCTCATGGAATGAGGTATATTGTAGGAAGAAGCTTACTTGGTCTATAAACATTTTTATGAAGAGATAAAGGAGTTCAATCTTCTGGGAAGTCAAGCTAACAAGAAGTATCTTCAACTCAATGAGATAGGAAAATAGAGCAGAAGAGAATGAAGCAAATTATTTCATATTGTATTCTTCTTGAAATAACTGAATAAAGGAATAGGAAGTACACATTTCAATCTCTATTATTTGAATAATAAGGAGCTAGGAAGAGCAAAGGAATAACTATCAAAGAAATCTTCCTAGTGGAAAAAATGATGCTTATATCTCCTGGAATCAACATCAAAACACTTCAGTTGCATTAGAGTTTGATTTTTTTTTTTTTTTTAAATTGTGCACCCTTTCTGCCACAAAGGTTTCATAAAGCTGCAATAATATAAGAGTACGGTAAATAAAATTAAAATACAACTAAACATCTATTATAGAGGAACTGTTTATTTTAAGTATAGAGTAAGCACAACCATTTTTTCATCATATTAAATGTTTCTGGGCAAGCAAATATTTCTATATATGTATATCTCTGAAAAGGCCAAAACACTTCAGTAATTTCTGGGTGAGGTGGGATTGAGGCAAAAAGCAGCAGTTTTTCACCTGAAAGAACAGGAAAATGAATGAAGATGACCTTTCCTTTAAAATCAACCAGTGAAATAAATCCTGTAAAATATTTTAAAAATACGTGCATTTTTTAAGTTTAAAACAAAAAGACCTCCCTTGGCCCTTAAACTTCAATAAGTCATTTAGTCAGTAAAGTCATGATCAATCATTTGCAGCAAGTTCTTTCAGTTTCCTTGTTTGCACAGAATCTGTTGTAGTACTGTAAGGAGATGAGGAATCAATAAATGGCAAATCCTTTGGGTCATGTCTGAGAGTCAGTATCCTCCATAAAAGATTAAAAAAAAAAAATAACTTTTTAAAAGTAGAATAACTAGCAATGCTGGGAGAGAACATACATGACTGTTTAATCAGGCTGTTCAGGACTTACAGCTTGGCCATTAATCTGTGTTTACATAAAGTTATATAAAGAAATCAGTAATAGAGCCATCCTACTATTAACAAAACTATCATTTTAAGTAAATCATGGGTAGCTGAATACCCACCCTTATTGCCAAAGCCACAAATGGCTTTGAATGTTATGGCATTTACGGCAGTTTGGCTGCAAATAGGAAAAAAAATGCACTACAAAGCTGGTACCTGAGTCTTAATAACATTAAAATTTGTGTAGGATTGATAAAATGGTATTTGCAGTACTTCACAATTTCAGTGGCTTAAGATCTTTTCAGATGAAAGGTATGAGGTAGCTTATTCCACACCTTATCTTTCCACACACTAATCTCCTTTGGTAGATAAGACCATTATCATTGCATAAACTTACCAGTCACTAAATTCAATGGAAAATATCAAAACATGCTGCGAACTCTAGAAAACATAACTAAGCATACTTGGTGATTATTCATTCAGACTTTAGGACAGTTACCTTCTCATATTTGAGCATGCACATTAAGGCTTTATAAAAAGGATACCTCATACTAAAGTAATCTGATTTTTAAAGAAATGAATGGCATGATTTATATGTAATATTTTACATACATTAGTAACTACGGTATCACATTACAGATTCCAAGTACTAAACTACAGTTAATGTCACTTAAAGATTAAACTGTTGCTATTAACACAGCCTATTACCTACCTTTATAGATTGGTCACTCCAACAACAAATGAGTTTCAGCAGTGAAACTCTCCTAAAGTCAGGGGAATGGTGTTTACTTGTTTCTGAAAAACACATACATAACGTATGAACTGACAGTACACATATAAATATTGAAATACAAAGATGTTAAACATTTTTAACTTCAACAACATCTGAGAAAGAATAATTTCTCAGAATGTTTCAATCTAATGCCATAAGCACAAGGCATCCATATCACATTGTCATCTGAACTATTTACTGTTATCCAAAATCAGATTGGACCTTTTTGTTTACAGTTGTCTGCTTATTTGCAAAGACCAAAAAAAAGTATTGAAAGTATCCTGATCGCACAATGCAGTAATCCACTGAGATGATGGAGTCCTGCCATTAAAACTGGAGCTTGAAAGAACTGCATGGGTATATGCATACTGTAAAGTCAATTGTATTCACTAGTATAGTCTGAAGGGGGTCAGTATGTCATTCAGTAAATGGTTTTATGAAATAGTTTAGTTTGTCAGTATCTAATTAAACATTTAAACATATGTATATACATGTAGGTATGATCAAAAAGAAAAGTGAAAAAGAAAGGAAAATAAAATGAGAGCATGTGATATTATTTTATGGTTAGATGGGATAAGAGCAAGAATTACATTCTTTATCTCTGGTAGCTGATATAACATGTACCATATTATACAAAATGTAAAGGCTAATACAAAAATATAAAAAGCATTGACAAAATAAGGCAAAACTGATCATATGAAAGTAAATTCTTTCATTCTCACATTTTAATTTGACTTTTTTGAGATTTGTTCATACATCAGGATGAATTTTTCTTTTTTCCTTTTTCTGACAGCAAAACTTGCAAAATTGCCAAGTTGAATGCTGCTTGATTTTTCTGTTTATTTGTTTTGTTGACCAGCAGATATGGTAAAAACATTTTATAAGTATAGGTAATTAGTGCCAAATTTTCAAATGCTGTATCCTCTGATTAATGATTTGGCATTGGGACAAGATTATGAGTTTTTACCTTTGAAACAGAATTTGCTTCATTTCAATGATTTCAACTGAATTTCAGGCCATTAAGTATGGCCTGACTTCATTGCAATAAAAAGAAGATAGTGTTATTTTTCTCTCATGTTCTGTCTCAATCAATCCAAGTCTCTGTCACTGTAAAGATTATTTCAAACACAATGCTCTCTCCCTTTCGCCCCAGACAAAGCAATATTTATTCGAATTGGCAGCTTTTATTGTTCTTGCTAACCTAGATAAGAGCTAACCCAAAGCTACTCCATTCTAAACATAAATGGTCTTTTAGCAAGTATCTCCCATAATCTAAAAGAGAACAAATATGGTACCTTATCCCACCTTATTGTGTGTTCTCATGCAAATATGAGTTTATATGTCCATATATATATGCAAAAGACTCCTGTCCTAATTTGGCTTTATTCCCATCTCTTTTTACAAGTGTAAATGTAGTCAGAAATTCCCAAAAGATCAGCAGAATTAAGATTTAACATTGCCCAGTGTGTCCTTGATGCTAAAGTAGTCATTCCTAAAAAGTCTGTGTGATACACAAGCTGATTTTAGATGGGGATTTTAAGGTTTATTTACATACCAGGAGAAAAAGTTTTAACTTGAAAATGTTCATGTTATCCATCTAGACAGGACTTAGCTGATAACAGGAACACTACATTTGTTAAGGTAATGTATAACTTTAAATATCCATATTCTTTCTTCTATTCTTTGGTTCATTGCATGCTATAAAAACAAGTTTACAGTCGCTTGCAAGCCAAGACTGGTGAACGATTGCCTATGGGACATTAACGTGAAGAGATTACTTTATTCTGCAGTAAGCCAAAAGTCTAAGGGCATTACTGAACAGTCAACATGACTCTTGTATTACTAAGGCAACAGTTTGCTTGAAGGGTTGTATATATTGTAGGGTGGGCATGTAACGGTGTTGAGGGAGATGGGGGAGGGGGAAGAAAACAGTGTTTGTATTATTATATTTCTATTTTTCAGATTGCTAGAAAATATCTTTAGAAACTCAGCCAAATGTTTTGCCATCACATAACAAACATATCCTTGTATTATTTAATGTGCTTTTGTATGTAAAAGTAATACTCACAGAAAATAACATTAAACCAGTTAATCCAGACCTCCTCAAAGTTAAAGAGTATAAATAGTTTTTTCATTATTGAAATTAAATGATATATTTTAGCAGTTAAATGTATGCAAAACATAACACCAAAAAAGCTAATATTGCTATTCTTCAACACTTACTGCTTGATAACTCTCCATAAAAACTGGGAAACGTAGACATGGTTGCTTCCATATTTCGCCATTTGTCATGTACATATTCTGATCGATGTGGACTAAAATAATATGAAAGTGTTAAATAAATTTGAACGTATTTATAAAAACCTTATGTCTGTTTTAAGACATTCAAAATCACTATAGACATTACTATCAGTCAACCACAAATTAGTTTATACTCCAAAATGACTTGCACAATTTTTCCCTTAACTTGCTATTGGAACAGTCACATATACACAAGCCTGAGTATCATCCATATGCAGAAATTTCATGTTTAGCTAAAACTTCTTACAGTTAACTTTTACAGTATTTTATACGAGCAAGGTCCTGTGAAAAGAATTTCATCAAGATACCATTTTCACCAAGTACCTGAACTGTTTTTTTATTACATAGGATAAAGGTCCAAGAGTGACAGCTTTAATTTTTACAGGTTTTCACCTTTTCACAGTTCGAAACATTCACTTAGAATATAGTGGTAATACTTGGGATTTTGATAAAGAGCTACAATTTAGGGGACATATTTGTATACCTATTAGTATCTAGGAGAACCCTTCAGTACTTTTCTCTGATTCCTAATTCAGAAACTTAACCCTTGAAGACAATGAATATGGGTGGAAAGGAAATGGAAAACCTCCCTAAACCCTTGCGCTATTTTAAACTATTTCTTTCAAATGCTTTGCTATAGTGACCCTGAATTTGTGTGTCATTTAAAAATAATATATTTCACCTTTCAAATTCACTGCAACCAACAATAAGTCATAATATTTTTAAAGCTTTACAATACTAAGCAATTCTCAAAATTGTTAGCTTGAGCACTTTAAGGTACAAACACAAAACTCCAAATGCAGCAGGACAAAAATTGTTTGAAGATCTTAGCTTTTTCCTGTTTCTGTTCCACTTTTATAACCTGACATTTTACTGCAGTTTCCTCTATTTTCACAGTTTTCACAGAGTCAAGTTGCAAAAAAAAATGCAGATTCAAAAATATTTTTATGAATAATAGCTAATAGACTCAGTCCCAAGTTTTTCCACAATCATTTTTTCATACTCGATTCTTTTTTTTTTTTGAATTATGAACATTTTGTTGTTGTTGTTGGATTTTTTAATCACTTTAAAAAGCTACTTCTTTTGTTTTGTTCGTTTTTAAAAATAGATTATTACTGATTAGGTAGCATGTCCAAAGAATTTTTATTGGACAATTATTTGCTGTTCATTATTTTCACATCCCCAAAATTTCATCCAACCAATCAAGTAGCTAATAGTTCACATACAAACTATATCCTGAAGCTTACTGATCCAAATCACTACCTGAAAATGTATGAGTTAAGAGTTTGTCAACCAAATGTTTTTCTTTGGAAAGTGATGAGCTGCCAAAGGCCTGGTTTACACAGAAACATATATATGCTGACAAGGATGTGTATCTGCTCAAAATCATAGAATCATATAATATCCCGAGTTGGAAGGGACCCATAAGGATCGTCAAGTCCAACTCCTTGCACCGCACAGGTCTACCCAAAAGTTTAGACCATGTGACTAAGTGCACAGTCCAAATGTTTCTTAAATTCAGACAGGCTTGGTGCAGCAACTACTTCACTGGGGAGCCTGTTCCAGTGCACAACCACCCTCTCAGTGAAGAATCTTCTCCTAATATCTAGTCTGAACTTCCCCTGCCTCAGCTTCACCCCATTCCCGTGGGTCCTATCACTAGTGTTTGTGAATGAGAAATGAGAATAGCAGAATCATCCAAGAATACCCAAAAGTGTATGTACTGACTGAATTCATTTTCCAGTTCTGATTCTCCATATTAAAAATGTATTTTATTTAACAACAACAAAAAATCCTTTCACTCTCCTGTGATAGCAAAAGCACCAGATAGGCCAAAGAACAGGGATTTAAACTTTACTATTTCCTTCCCCAAATGAGGGCCATAGCTGACTAACAATAAGATAATTCTCCCTACAGCCCAAAGAATATGTTATTGCTATAAGCAAAGTGGTCCAGCATAAAAAGAAGAAAGCTGTAATCCCTAAATTTTCAAACGAGTAACTAGACACCAGGCTACACTGACAGAAATAAACATGCAAATCTATTTTCTGTCATGAAATTAGGCAGGAATATCCATTTCAGCTGCATACATATTAAGCAAGTATCTTAGTCACTGGATTATCTATTCAAGAGTTCTTTCTCTTGTTTTTGATTTCAAAGTTTAAAAGCTTCAATTTTCTTTTGTTTGCACTAGTGTGCTAATGGAAAGTAAACTTTCACAGGATGGAAGGAGTTGTAACTCAAAAGGAAATTACTGAAAAAGTAAAAGGATCCTACTAAAATGAGATTAAAATGTGTTTTTTTTTTTTTTTTCTTTTGTATTAGTAGCTGAATTAGTAAAAATTGTTTGTACCTCAGTAATAATTAGTAGACAAGCACTCTTACAAGCTATAAAAGCAATCTTACTAATTCCTTCAGCAAATTGGAATTCAATATATAGTTTTTCCCTTGGGCATGCAGTGGTTTCAGCTAAATCAACTGCTCAAGCAGGTGTGGTTACATGCTGTACTTTCAGAAATCAAACTATATAAAACTGTATTTGCTCAGTTTATTTCAAAATTTTAATTAGGCAAAAGAGCACTATTTTAACAGTTCACCAAAACAAACCTCCTTCCAATCCTGAAAACCTAGATTATTTGAGAGCAATAGGTGAAGCAAATGCTAAATCACAAAATCATGGTAAATAAATGCTCATGTTCATGCTAGGCATACTACTAGGCATTAAAAAAAAAAGGGGGAAACTTCACAGGAAAATGGCTTTTTACCCTAGGTGGGAAGAGAGAGATACATTTGCATACACATTACTGGTTTTGAGGTTATACAGAATGTATAGATCATTTAGATAGCAAATTCAGATAGCAAAACTATGCCTTTAATGCTCAGACACAAAGATAACATTATCATATTAAAGTAGATAGTGTATTTTTTCTAAGCCTACCAGGTTTGGAATCATTAAAAAAAAAATAATAATAATGTTTGAAGAATTAAATTCATTTTCTCGACTCTAATATGCTTCTTATACAAAGACAGATGATTTTTTCTTTAAATAATCTCTTGTGTGTGTGTGTGACAGAAGAACATAATCTTGTCTTTACTCACACAAATTTCATTCTCTGTTAAGGGATGGTTCTTTACTGTAGTGGGACATCATTTGCACATTACAGCTGTTAGGAAAATGTACAATACTCTTTACATACTTCAGCTGTTATCTTTGTTTATTAGGGAAAAAAAAAAAAAGTGAATTGCTCCTCACATGTCTAACATTCCAAAACAGTTCTTGGAATGTAGGGGGGAAATAAGGTCTGAACAGAAAACCATAATGCGAAAAAGAATTGTCACCAGTAGTATAGAGTAAAAGGCCCAGGTGACTCTAGAATCTCTAAGGTCTACATTAATACAGTCTAGTTCTGATCAAATTCCCTATTACAGAACACTATCTTTCAACGCCAGAGAAACTGTGTCTAGTTCTCAGTTTTTTTTGTTTGTTTGTTTTTCTTTCTTGAACGTGTAAGAGGAAGTATTCTTTCTTTATTAGGAAGGAATAGTCTTAAAAACACACAAGAGTGTGCAAGTAAAGTCAGGATAAAAAAGATTTGTGCTATTTCTATCTGGACTCTACATGGTATATATACATGGTATTGCTGCTTAGGAACTCAAGGGAAGCTTAACAGCAACCAACCAACCAACCAACCCCCCTGCCCCCCCCCCC
>CM021774.1:2704275-2752284 GCA_011076525.1 Nettapus auritus
CCCCCCCAAAAAAAAAAAAAAACCTCTAGAAAATTTTGCTGAAATGAACAACCCAAGTTATTCTTAGGATAAATTTTTCTTAGGATAAATTTAATTAGATTTTTCTTTTTTTTTTTTTTTTTTGGGGGGGGGGGGGGTCAGTGAGCATCACTGAAGTATTAAGAAAGCAGACTAAAATTCTTAACAAACTGTGCTATGGGTGATTTTGAGGCCCAGGAAGGGGGTGGTAGCAGCTGGGGAGGGGATTTTCTCTTAGTGTCCTGAGGTGTTTTTTTAAGCAGATTTAAACTTCACTGTTTTGTCAATCGTTAAAATACAGTCTTAATAGACCACTTAATCAAAGACTCAAAAATACACAGCATTTAAGTCCATAATAAAAGTTTGTAAGCATGACTTTCACTTTTAAACAGTAAATAATCCAGTATTAAATATACTTATTAAAAATAAATCTAATTTATCAGTTAAATACCAGCATCCTTATGTGTGTGCTTGTGTGTCTGCTTATGTGTATTCAATGAAGACTATCTGTGAAAAAAAAGTACACACACTTCCCCCTTTCTCAAATATTATTAAGCAAAAAATGTAGATTTTAAAACTACTCTTATGGTCTAAAATGCTTTAGATGATAATTTCTGAAATAGCACAAAAATTTGAGACTATGACTGGATGTATTTCAATGAAATTAACACTTTTTCTGTAATCTGACCTTAAGTTACACTACAAAGACAATAGAAATTTTAAATAGCTTTTACATGTTTCATTTACTTCCATTTACTGTTCATTACCTCTGTGGCAATCAATAACATTGACAATAAGTAGGATTATTATTTTATAAACTAACATGAGATAAAACTCAGCTACCAAAAAGAAAAGGAGGGTAGGGCAGTAGAATTTGCCAACTAAAGTATTTTTGCAGGCAAAGACTTTTCTGCATCTTGATCATACCAGTTACTGGGATATCAATAGAAGTTCAGAACTCCTAACTTTTCTTGGAATCATGTCCCATCATTGGTCTGCCTCTAGGCTCATAAAAAAATAAGCATGTCTCACAGCTGTTTGTAAAAATCTGTGTTTCTCCTACCCTATGTTTTAAATTTTTGGTTCATGGATCTGGAAGAACTGTTTTGACCGAAGGATGGCTACCACATCCAGTTGTCTTAAATAACCACTTGCATTGCCAGTGACAGCACTGTTCTATTCTCCATGATGCTTTTGTCCTTGATGGTGGATAGCAAGTTTTCGTGGTTGTTTTATTTATTTTTTAAATATGAATATGGAATACCTTAGTAAGTGGTTTTACCTGACTAGACATTCTTCTTTTTAACCTTTTAAATGAAAATAGTAACATTACATAATATATGTAAGAAACAATTATGTTTCAGGGACATATTTGCAGGTGCAATCTAGCAGTTTTGCAAAATAGGAAATTAGTAATTGTCTCAAAAATACAAATACATAAACAATGCACAAAATAGCTGACATAGTGTAAATTAAAGCATTAAATTCATTTCTAAATCCTCTGAGCCCTGGGCTGCTGGAGATGGTAGTCGATAGTAAAAAAAATTGCCTCCTTGAAATGTGCTTGGTGGACAGCAGCTTGATGATTGGCAGCACAAATAGAAGACAAACAAGAAAGCCTTCAATCTGCAGCTGATGCACAGGAAGAACATGGGGAGCTGAGTTTACAATAGAGAAAACATTACCAAGCTAATGGCACAGGCAATCATTTGACCACCATGCATCTCTGATAGCAGCAGGGCATCCATTTCCAGTTAAGTGTTAGAGTACCTTTTTGCTTTCTCTGACCACTGCAGGGGTAAAACAACCTAGTGCGTGAAACCCACTGACTGGTAATAAATTACTATATTGGATACTTTTTGTTTTCTTTCAGCAATGACTTTACTGTGTATTCCTGCTATCATTACCAATTAAAGTGGAGATTGCTTTAGCAAGCTATATCTAACTGTATATCAGTCCCTATGCTCCAATTGCTTTAGCAAGTATCACAGGGTCAAGAGGCTCCTTTGACCTTTATCAGCTAAGTCTCTCTGACCACTCACTATTTGAAGCAATCTCAGCTGAACAGATGGACACTTTTGCAGATTCTATAAAGCTTAGAATATAAAGATAAATGAAATTGTGTTTGGGGCTTTATACTGGTTTATGAACATAAAATATTGCTACCAAGTTCCACAAAAATCTCAGATTTCAAACAGCACATCTTAAATCTGCACTACAAATACAACACCTCTTTATCGACTAGGAAAATATATTTTTCAGATTCAACTTCTATGGATAAAACTAAAATTTTGGTACAATTTAACTTACTAGTTATGACAAAGTAACTTCGAATTTTGAAAGCTTAATTTAATTATTTTATTCATTTAAAGGGCAAGAAGAAAATTTAATCCAGCCTTTTACCATGACAGTCAGAATTGGTGTAGTACAAAGCGCATGTCCAAACAGATCATACAGTGGAGAAATACTAGAATAGTTAGATACTACAGAGCATTCAGATAGGTCTTGGACCTCAGTTCCAAATTTCCCTGAACTTAAATGTTTGAAAAAAACTTACTCTTGAAATTACTGCACCAAAATTTCAGTCACACATACCAAAAGGGAAAGCATCAAATTCCATGGTGATGCTTGAAGAACTAGTAATAGATATAAATGTGGTCTTGCCATATTTATACATTAGTAATTGAAAAATAATCTTTTGTTCATCAACAATATTGAATCGTTTGTTTGTTTTTTTTTTTTTTTTTTTTTTTTTGAGCTAAATCAGATCAGCAAACCTGCATTGTTAAGTTCATAACCTTACATAATGAGTGTCACAGTCTTAACAACATTTACTGTTGAAAATTTCCTAAATTGTATGAAGCCATGGCATATTCTTCTTCTTCTTAAAACCTGTCTCAGTTTTCAGAAAAATAAATCCAAGAGGTAAAGTTTTTATCTGAAATTTTGGCATGGATGTTTTATAGGAATAGGCTTAAAATGTTTTTTAGTTTTTTATTCTATCACCATCCTAACTGAATCAACTATTCAAAATAGTCTTACTCACAATAAGCCCTCTGTCATTTGCAAATACACAGCTATCTCATTTCATTCTCCTGCTCTGCTGAAATCAACAATTTAGGATATGGGCAAAGATGCATTTGGTTAAAAAACAGACTATAGGTATACAATTGAAATAGATCTTAATTACACATGGTCTTTAAAAAATTGCACAGGGCTAAAGGATTCAAGTCATCAGTTGCACTTTCATCTCTACATAGTAGATTAAATGTGTGTTTTAACCCAACACAACTCCTACAGACAATCCATCCACAGTCCTATGTCTATCCTGCCTATTTTTTAAGGATCACTTAATTTTAGGGAGCATGTGAACAATTTATCACTAAAAGTATCTATAGCCTCCCAAAGCGGGCAAAGACAGGTCAGGCCTACCCTCCCCAAAGCAATGCTGATGTTATGCATAGGGCGAGCATCATACAGAGTAAACATTACTATAATGAGGTCATTCTTATCACTTAACTTCAGACAGTTCAGTTAGTCATAGGACAGACAGTATTCTCTTGAAGTGGGCATTCAGCACTTTTCCTCATGTTCATTTACCCTTTTTAATACCTTTAACAACGTCTCTTCTACGTAACATTCGCATTATAGAAAAAATCCAAGTGAACTGGGGATCCATTCACCTCAAAATAAAATCCGTCTACATAGACAGTCTCTGCACCATGAAAAGCGTAGATGGAAGGAAGGTGTTTTTAAATGAAGTCTTATTAATTTATATACTAAATATTTTTATGTATATTATGTCTACATCTTAACATATTAGCTTATCTTGAATGTAGAAGTAAATTCCCTAACCAAAAATGATTAATCTTTAGAAACATGCAGGGCTCAGAGATGAGTGATAGCCAAAACTTTTTTTTTTTTTTTTTTTTTAGCCTTACCCAACACTTCGAAAATCTGTAAAATGTAAAATCTGTCATTTTTCCTAGATCAGCTGGAAAAACAATGCCACAGTAATCCACAAAGTACAGAGTTGATTCATGGATCTGGGAATTATTATACTGAAAAAATTACTGGAAGAATGAACATCCAAATATCTGTAAGAATAGTGCTGGAAAGAGATACTGCCAACATGACCATAGAAGAAGGCTAAGAGCATGGGAATATACCTTTGTTCCAAGAAGGACTGATGTATATAAAAAATTAAGTTACTAACACATAGCTGTTTGGTGACTCCAGCTGAAGTAATGCATTTGCCCTGGGCTGCTCTGATTGTGCATTTCCCATATGGGATTGTAAGATACCCATCCATATAATTTAAAAGTACATAGAAAGTACTAGATAGAATTCTAAGAAAGTGACTTTCTCCTAAACAAGCAACGGGAAATTATGGTATTAAATCCTTAGATACTATAATGTAGTCTAGCCAAGAAAATGCCATCCTTAAAAACTCATGAATCTGTAGGCTGGACTTTCTTCAGCTCCTATATCATTAATGGCATTTTCTAGGATATGTCAGAATAGCAGCAATAACTCTGTACCCATAGCTTTCATGCCATCCTTTCTTTGAGAGTTATTTAATCTTACAAAAGGCAGTAGCACTGCATAGGTTTCCAAGAGGACTGTATTTGCAAATAAATGTTGAGAGATATCTGGTTGGATAATTCATCTTTTTCAGAATTAATTGCAAGAGTAGCAGAACTGACCAGCAGACCAAATTCAGGTGTGAGTAGGAAATGTAAGAACATGTAGGAAAAACACGTCAGAAGAAGGAAATGTAAGCACTGGTGTTATTTATTTATTTTTTCTTTGTTGTTGATAATGTTTTTTAACTGATATGCAATTCGGTACTTTATTTCTGCTTTATTTAACAGAAGCAAGAGATTTAATGTTTTTAGAAGAATGCTGGCAGATAGCAAGTCTTTCTTTTGCAAAGTAAATTTGGGTGTTGGTTTCAGGAGAAACAATTTTGCAAGCCCTGCATGTCCTAGTTCCATAATTTCATGTAAGCTGCCAATGTAGTTCTGACAAAGCTACCACTCTGTTTTGAACGGGCATAGGGAAACACCTCGGCACAGATTTGTATGCCTGGTGGTACTTTTCTTCACTAAAATAACACTAATCAAACTATACTTAAAAAGCCAGGAATCTAATGTTTAAAACAGAAAATATTTCATTTAAAACAGAAAAAGTGCAAAGACTCCACCATCCTTCTGTCATGAATTGTGAATAATCCTCAAGAACTCCACTGTGCAAAGTCAAATTATAAAGATTACAAAGATGATTTTATTTACTATAATTTCAGAATTATAATAAGGTAGAGCACTTACAAGGAAAAACTAGGCCAATCTACAGATGAAGTTGCATCTTATGGACTTCTAAAGGGATATTTCTAGAGGTAAAGGTAAAATAAAAGATTTAAAACTGTATAGGACTTTACATACAGAACTAAAAGAAACAACCACCAATGGAGAATAAGATATAGGGAACAGCATTTCAATAGGGTGGAAACTGAAAATATGACATACATCCCACCCCACAATCCCCAAACCTCCAAACAAAAAAAAATAAAAGAGAAAAAAAAAAATTGCTACAGTTTCCAAGAGGGAATTGCAGCATGGCAACTGAGGCACATGGAAAGATGAGAAGGATGAAGACAGCAACGGCTAGCTTAGCTTCAGTAAATGGTTCTTCAGTGTGAAATACAAGAACTGTTTCTATACTATTGAATTGTTTCTAGTAGAACCTTATAGTACTTCTGTAGCTTTAGCACAGGGTCTAATTAGATTTCTAGACAAAGAAAACGAACATATTAAGTCAGCCACCTTCAGTATAATACCAGAGAAAAAAATGTAGAAGTATATAAGTACTGTGACTTTTCTGAAACAAAACTTTAAACATTATTCACAGATTTTAGTCAACCTGTGTTGCTTACTATCCACATTTGTAAGAGTAAAATATGTTACAATATCACAATGGCAGCCTTTTCCTTTCTTTCCTTTCTTCTTTTGAGGTAATCAATGGAGAAAACACTAAAATCAACAAATACTCCATTTGGTTGATGAATTCAGAAAACTGCAGTAACTTCCAGCAAAGCCAGCATGTGGTCCAAGCTATCAACCTCTCTCAGGATCATAAGGCCCTTTGACTGTCACCTATTTAATCTCATAACTCCAAAGTGATTCCTTCACTGTAGTTGCCACATTGGTCCCTTGACAAAATACATAATCGTGTCTTTCTCAAGAAATGTGGTACTGAAGTACGTTGCATCTGGGTTATGGGAAATCTATATATAGATCTTTGTTTCTTTTCTCATTTTACTACTACATTTAAATAATATACTACTAAATACAGTTTCTGAACACCAATCCCTCAACAAGAAAAAGAAATACATTGACAGAATGATAAAAAGTTTACCAACTTTAAAGAGAAACATTCTTCTTTCCAATTTGATTTGACCTTAGTAGTCCATTTCTTATAAATGATCAAAATTTGGAACTGCATAGTACCTATCTAAATATCACAAAATAAAATAAATAAAAGGACTATAATGCACCTTGCTTTGTGGTACCACTTCTGATTTCATATTTGAAAAGTATTGTTTGGTATTTGTGCTTTGAACTCATTTTCTTTATTCTATCCATTTCCCCTTTGGTAAGATTTAATTTGTAGTTATTTTCCAGTTTTCCAATAACAATTTTCAATTGCATCCATTATCTTAGTAAAAGAAATGTCTGTTGTCCTACAGTCCACTTATTTGCCTTTTGCTTCTGTACAATATGACAACACAAAGTAGGCTTTTTAATTTATTACTTCTGTACATTCTATTGTGTATTTTTTCTGTTTTAAGCAAAATTATGAACTTGTCTTTCCTACAGAGGAAATACCTCTGTTTCAGAGGCATCATACATATATTTTGATATGAGCAAAATATGTATGCTATTAAGTGAATAAGGAGTTCTTTAGTACACATATTAGGTAAAATGCTTTAAATGCATTTTAAGAGTGCCATAGTATCTGTTAATTAACTACTCCAGTTATATTTATTTCTAATAATTACATAAATCACTTTTTACAGATCTTGTATACTTCAATATTTTGAACTTCTGCACCATTCTTTAACACTGTATTATAGCTCAATGCTCAAAGATTAGTATTTTAAGAAATAGTCAAGTGAAATATATAAAACAATAAAAATTCCCATAAATGCTCATATGTAGATAAATATATTTCATCCCCTCATCGTCTTGCTCATCTTACCTACACAGATACGAAAAGATTAAAAATTTCCCTATTTTAGCTCTTCAGTAGTATAATTCAAAAAACCAAGGACCAACACTGACCATTTAATTTAGCAATTACTGCACAAATTTTAGAAGCTCTTCTTCCTCCAACACCTAGAGGAAGCTCTAATCACATTAAAAGCGTACTAAAAATATAAGAGCATGGTAAACACAGATTTACATCTAAATTATGTAAACTGAAAAGCTGGGAAATTTTCTAATATAAAATATTTGTGAAACATTGAGGAAAAAAATCCAAAACATCTAGCTTGTGCATCAATTAAATCTTCATATAAAGTATCAAAGCATTTATATATATATATATATGCATATGTAAAAAACAGCCTTTTAGAAAAAACAGCTTTGATATAAAATACAGGTATGATTTAAAGGTATGATGAGAGCTAATTCCATACAAACACCATGAGCACACAATCATGTAGTCTATTGTAATTAAGACCAGTGTTTCAATACCTATTGCTACTGGCCAGGTATCATAGCAACCTTGCGTCACTGAATACTGCTGGAAAACTGTTCAGCACCAGCAAGACTATGCTTCAGGAAAATCTACAATGGCACTACAGATTGTCAACATCTGTGGGGGTTGTTACAGGAAGAACAACAAAGAAATTTGCTTTTTTTCTTAAAAAAAAAAAAAAACAAAACAAAAAAAACACGATAACACAGAAGCAGTACAAAAAAGGAAAAGAGATATAGAGGAAGGAAAGACTTTGTCATTAGCTACATAACTTATGCACCCACATCCTAATACTCATCCACATAAGCTAGAGTTGAAATAATGCTGTGTTACCACATTGATTACATACATACACAAAATACTTTCTGATTATTATTCTTTTTAAACACATGCATCATTTATCACTAACATTAATCTGAAAATAAAGCAGACACTTAAGAATATTTAAACCTCCACAAATGAAGTCTACGTAGTCTTGTGTAAATCTGGGAAGGAAAAAAAAAAAAAGAAAAGAAAAAAGAAAAAAAGAAAAAACAAGTTACTATGAACAAGAACCCAATATTGATTTTTCTGCGGTGCAGTAAAGCATCTCCATTCTATTTGGCTGCTGTCAAAGCCACTCTTTAACAGCTGGAGTCAAATTGCACTATTTACAGCAAGAGCCCTTGTCAAGTGGACCATAAGTATTCTAACAATACACTATTCAAATGGCACTTTGCCACACAAATTGCCGACTTGATGAATACCCTATGTCAATGACGAAGGCCAATATAAAAGTTTCATTTTTATGAGAGGTTTTACATTCACATATTAAGTAAAGCTTTCTTGAAGAACTATTAAACTATATATTTCAGGTCTTTTGACATGGAAAATAATTAAAATCTGTTTAAATATATCAAGGGTATTTGACAACATTAATATGGATCTTGTGTTAACTGCATTTGTCACACTCATCTGTTATTGGTACTCCCACTGGCACGTGCAGCACAATAAAAGAATTAAAATGGTCAAAACACCATGAAATCAAAGCATTCTGCTTTTGTATCTCTGATTTACATGATGACAAACAATTTGAAAGAAAGCCTTTGAAGTTGGAATGCTATGTGAGAATATTTTCTTCTTAGGATGGAAGAAAGATTGTCTTGCAGATGTTATTTTGTCTTAAATATAATATTTAATGACAAAACAATGTAATAAATACTGAATCTTGCTTATGATCTTCATGTTGATCATTGTACAAAATAAGATTTGCTTACAAGCGTAATATTGACAAGGGCAGAAGAGCCTCCTCACATTTTGTGTTTTATAAGTTTTCTGAAACTGAATTCTTAAACAGGCTAAAGTTGATTTATATGTATATACACACACACACACACAAAATCAGTCTTATCAATTTAACATGTTAACTTTCTATTACACAATTTGCCAAAGAAGCAAACTAATAATGAAATAGTGATTGTTTACATGTGTTTTGATAAAGACTTTTGAGAACCTGAAATTTTCATGATAGTTTGATCTGTGTCATCATTATACACCTAATAATACAGCATGAAGTGTTGAACCCACTGATATCCACAGAACTTCCACTAGTTTCATAGAAGCTGGATTTCAGGAAATATTTCAAGATGCTAAGCCACAATGTTCCAAAAGAGCCAACACATAACATTTGTAAGAAAAAATAAATAAATAAATAAAATGAAAAAAAATAATCCAGAATAAGAACTAAGAAATGTGGTGGAACTCATAAGAAGCCTTTATTTGAACTTCATTAAAAAAAAAATAAATAAATAAATAAAAAAGTGTCAGGTATAAAAAGCCACAGGGCGGCATGCTCCCTTTGTGCAGACCACATTGGATTTCTGGAAAAGCATTAAGTGGATCTCCATTGTCATTATCTTCCCAGGTTTGACTACACCCTATACATTTAGCCTCCAGTATCTCCCACAGGAATCTACAGAATCTTCTCTAATGGAGACGGAAGTGGGGAGAAATGCTGAATGCAATGGATAGCAGATTTTAGTTGAATGAAGAACAGTTTTCCTAAGCACAGGTCTCCATTTGTTAAGGAACTAGACTAACATAACATGACTACAAAGACAAAAAATAAGAAGGTGAAAGAAAAAAAGGTATTTTGACAGTCATAGGAAAGTCCAAGAGCCATCAATAATATTCTCTCATATGGTTTTTGTTAGTACAAGATAACTAAGGAGCAAAGTTTAAAAATGTAAATGGAATATTTTGTTGCAGATTCAGAGTAGCCGAGACACATGCCTATTCAAGAAGTGCTATAAATTATTATAACTCCACTATCACCTATTGTGACATTACTTCCAATTTAAAATCACAATAATCCTTAAAGCACATTAAACTGCATACTTTATAATCTGCCAAAAACTACTTTCCTATATTCCACGAGGAGCACATTTCCTTTCCAGCCATTTTAAATCCATGCAATTTTTGATTTAAAATGTATGGCCAAAATTATGCTTCAAAGATGCTTATAACTTTGTTATTTCTCTTTAAAAATACTAGAAGAAACTATTCCTTTTAATAAAGCAATAGTGAGATCAGATTCTATGCCAATGGCCAACTAGCACACCATCTGCCCCACAACATGCTCAGCAGGATTATGCTCTAATAAGACTTTTCAGAAAATGGGATCAAAAAGAACTTTAGAAATCAGACTAAGGTTAGTAAAAGGTCAAAGAGAAATATAAAGAGTTCAACAAGCATAATTATAAACTCAAAGGCATATATAAATTTTAAGTGCAATAAAGAAAAAAATAAAACAAAAGAAAGTTCAGAATGAAGACTTGGATTAAGCTATCCTTTATGAGACTGAATTTTGGAAAATCCAGTCTTTCATTTAACACAATCGAAAAAGCCAGGAAAAGGACAGACACCATTGTGAAGGTTGTTTCTACATGGGAGTTAAGGGAAAACATTTCTCACCTTCTCATACTCATAGGAAAGTATTTTTGATCTACATTAATTGTTGAAGAATAACAGATTGTCTTCCTCTGGTTCATTGCAGAGAAAAACTATTCCAAAAACGTATTAAGAAGTACTACACTCAAACAAGCAATGTTGAATCCCCATTCTTAAGATATGCTTGTATTGAAAAGTCAGTGAATATATTTAACTCATGATAAACAGGCTGTGAGAAAAAGGTATTTACCATTATCTTCCAGCTTGAATAAAATAATACATACTCCATTGAATCTGAGTTTGTATTAAATTTGAGACTCTTTTAAAAGTTGGTTTTACATTTAACAAATATAGCTGTTTATAGATATTTCTAAAAAAGTAATATACATATATCTAAGCCATAATCTATTTTTTTTTTTTATGCGCTTTCAACTTTATTTCTCATTATCTAATATCTTTGTACTCATTTTCTCAGCTTTAACAGTATATTAGCACTAATTTCTTTATGGTGCTTCCTTCTATTATTCAAAAAATAAAAAAGGAAAACAAGAAGGAAGAGCACATCTTTTCCATCAGTCACAATTATTTTGTTTAATAACATTAGTGAAAAATTGTTCAATAAAGCTATTTAGCTCATAAAGCTATTTAGCTCATTTATTTAGTTCAATAAAGCTATTGTGCTCAATCATATCACTCCTGAAGACTGACATATTTATTTGGGGCCCATAGTGAACAACACCATACTCTTTTTAAGCAATAAAGTGCCAAAGTTAATTGCACTAGTATAAATGAAAAGCACTTTCACTCCATTCCCCAATGTTAACAGAAAACAAACAAAAAATAAAAATAAAAACTACTACTGCATGACAAGAGATATTGGCACTTTTGTAAAGAGCAATGGGGGAAATGCCAGTGGCATTGTGCCATGATGTGCTTTTTCTCAAGACTTCCAACTGAAGTTGTGCGTTCAGTTACCCTGAGGGTACTGCTAATAGATGCCGTCTTAAGTTAGCAGCATAAGCAAATAGGGTCAAAACATGTCCTAAATTCCTGAGAAAATCCTTCTGAGATGATCTCCTACTGGCCATACATAACGCACAACCCCCACTTGTTCTACAAAATGGTACAGCAACTGAACAAGTAGGCACATGGTTTTACAAACTTAAAACCAAGTTTCCACAACATTAATGCAGGGCTCTACAGTGAAGATGAAAGGGTAAATAGTTTGTATCACAAATCGTTGCTCTAAAGAAATGCATTACTTTACATCCTTACCTTATCTGAAGATTTTTCTGTATGAGTAAGATGATAAGAGACCGTGCCAAGCTTATAAGAGCTAGAAGATTTGTATTCAGGATTTTTATTTCTTTTTGACTCTTGAGATACAGGAAGTAGAACATCTGCCACTAAGTATTCTGAATCTTCAATGGAAGAAAGAATTGCTTTTGCAATTTCACCTGTTTCATAGCGTTCCAATGTGCCTAGAGAAACACAACATAATTTGTAATTTTTTCAAGGAACTACACTAATACATATTCCCATTTGAATATTGTGACATTAACAGAATATTTACAAAAAATATTTTAATATTATGTTAACACAGTACACTTCATGTAAACAGATAAATCATGAACCTATATTCATAGACAAGCCAACAAATTCCTTACTTTCTAAATCTTAAAAATGTAATTTTACACAAGGTTCTATTTTACAGAACAGTTTATATATTAACTACTGAAGAGACTCTAAAAAATACCTTAAACAACAATAAAGTTAGTACATTTTGTATAACATATGAAGTCAGATACAACTTTCAAAAGGAGCAAAGGAATTTGAAAACACCACTTTCCCTAACTTTTCTTAAAACTGTCAGTTGTTTTCCTTCCCACAAAGCCTTCAGTGTGTAATTAACAGTGTAAACAATAATATGTTTATGTAATATTTTAGTGCTGTCCTCTAGTGTTCTAGGTTGCAAATAGCAAGGGAAAGCTCAAAATATTCATTCTGTTACTAAAACCTGTCTACCTCTGAAACTTTTTAAATACCTGAATATATTACACCTAGCTTAAGAGTCAGGAATATGAATATAATGCTTCATGGACTGCTTTATCAGTTGTATGGATTACACCTACAGTACAGGCAGATTTGAGTGCTATTTCCCCAAATGAGCAGCTTCTGGCTCTGCTCTTCTCCAGTTGCTTTCTTCAGTTTTTTTCCATTCTTACTGTACCCTCTTCATTTCTCCTAGAGAACAACTCAGGCAAATGGAATATTTGCTGTATGCCACCTCTTTACCTTAGGCTTTGGAAATTCTAGCCAATATGGGAAAATTGTAGAGTCTAAAAAATCAGTCAAATTCTGACTAGTGGCCGCTAATTCTTGATACTTCTGACTGTATTTTTCCCACTCTTCATGTGATTTCCTAGGTTAGTGCAGAGGAGTGAAGTGCTGTCAGGAAAGCTAAATATGATGTCATCAATTTGCTCATGTGTTGGAAGGCTGACAGTCCCCAGTGGAAAAAGATTGTTTGATTTTGTTTGAAGGAGGCAGGACACCTCTTTTCCAGAATCTCTGGGCTGCTTATGGGTCAGGCAGAATGAAGACCTTACAAATTTGCCCTGTTCTCTCTCCTTCAAGATACATTCCCAATTAAAACTTTCTTCCCCTTTACATGTTCTGTATAGGAATTGTATTCCCATCCCCTCCCACCAAGATATAAGGCCTGACTAGAATCAGGAAAAATTCCACACACATTTTACTATAGCACTCTAGATGCTAAACTTTGGAGAATAGAAAACAGGGCTCAATATCTGAAATTTGCAGGATATTTAAATATAAACAATTGAAATAATTAGAATGAACGTTCATGACCAGAAGAAGATATTCCAGTAATAGTACTTAATTTGTAACTGACATTCAAGCATTGTAACTGAGCTTGATTATATATTTTAAAATATAGGGCAACAAAGTTGTTGAAGGACCTAGAAGGGAAGACATATGAGTGGCTGAGGTCACTGGGCCTGTCCAGCCTGGAGAAGAGGAGGCTGAGGGGAGACCTCATTGCGGTCTACAGCTTCCTCACGAGGGAGAGTGGAGAAACAGGTGACCTGTTCTCCATAATCACCAGTGATAGGACCCACAGGAATGGTGTTAAGCTGTGGTAGGGGAAGTTTAGTCTGGACATCAGGAGGAGGTTCTTCACCAAGACGGTGGTTGCACACTGGAACAGGCTCCCCAGTGAAGTAGTCACTGCACCAAGCCTGTCTGAATTTAAGAAGCGATTGGACTGTGCACTTAGTCACATAGTCTAAACTTTTGGGTAGACTTGTGTGGTGCCAGGAGTTGGACTTGATGATCCTTATGGGTCCCTTCCAACTCGGGATATTCCATGATTATAAGAAATGAGCTCCTAATATACTCTAGAAATTTCCTCCATTAATTAAACTCTCTAGAAACTATTACATTTCCTATAAATATCAGTGATGAGAGGTGAACAATTTAAAAGTAAATATCTGCTACAAAGTGAAATATTTTTCCCTAAGTTTAACTTTGTAGCCTAAAGAAATACAACATGATTTTTTTTTTTTTCCTTCACTGGCAATGAAAGGGGAAAAGTAACACTGAAGTTTTAACTGTAACACTTGCTAAAAATATTGGACCAGGACTGAGGCATCTCACACAATGCATTTGTCTGTATAAAATTTCTTTATCTGAAATTTCTCCAAAATTCATCTCTCTTAACTGTAGTTATATGGCCAATAGTCTTTGTGTTCAAAGCAGAAGAAAGCAATGCAACTGACTTTTTGTCCCCTCCAATTCAATTGAATGCCATAAAATACACTATATTATTACAGGGAAAAAATAATAATAATAATAATAATAATGAAAAAAATCAGGCCGTTCTTTTCAATGTCATTTTTTTCATCTCTCCCCAGAATTTGCAGCCTTTGCCAAGAACTTACAGAAGTGAGTAGGAAAACAAGAGACCCAAGAGCTCCCAACACTGCAACATTTCAATATTTCAGTAGCACAAAAATTCAAGGAAAGACTACACAATCCATACTAGACATGAATGAACAAACATTCTTAACAGTATTATCATGTTTGTTAAATTAAGTTTGGAAATAATGTGGTCAATTCATTTAATATTAGTTTAGCTTCTTAATGCATACAGAATAGTTTTTGGAGCTCTCCACAGATCTCACTGCATCATTCAGAACAAAAGATAAATAAAAGTCATCAAAAATGTAGTAGCTCTCCCTTAAGTGTAGAAGACTAAACTTTCACTATGACCTACCACTGCAAGTCCATAATGCAGGAAATGTATATGTGTACATGCATCTACCCATCCTTGTTTTCTATATCACTTTAATCTGTACAATTCACTACAATTAACTACACACAACTACTTCAGAAAGAAGTACTGGGAAATAATAGGATATTACCTTTATGGGCAAGGAGCTAAGCCAGAAATTATGAAAAATTCTTCATTATTCCAAGAATTGGGGGGCCTACTCTTAAATTTTATAGACCTGATTTTACATACTCTTTAGCCTTAGACAGCTTCAAATACGCAAAACAGGCTTTGCTGGCTGCATTTGCACCTAAGTGTGCCCCACCATCACTCAGCTCCTTGCAAAAAGAGATGGACAGCAGTATTTCTCTTTTGAAGACCATGGCCTGAGTGAAATAAATGATCAGTCTTGATGTATATGAAAGCAAATCAATGCTTTATATGTATTTCTTTCCAAATGCTGGCAGACGTACTTCTACTTCCTACAGACTTGTGGATGCAAACTGAGAAACCAAACAGGCTGAGTTGCAAAAGCCTTCAGCAACTGGTTGTGGCAAGATCATGCCACAGCAGGTATACTATTTTGTAGGTATATCTTGTAGAAAATTAGTTTCTTATAAACCACATAAACCCATCCAGGTTCATATTGGGAGAAAAAAAAAAAAAGTAAAAGACCACTTAACATACAAGAGTAACATAAAAGAGTAACACAAAACAGGCCAGGTGAGGATTAAGAAAAAAGTGCATTTATAGACAGGAATATCACATGGGAAAGTCCTTGGACAACCAGCTTAGGTTACTATTGACAGAAGTCTATGATATCATAAAATCAAATCTCAAAAACTTAGAGCTCTATCTTAAAACTATTTATTCATAGTGGCTATCTCGGATTCCTTATAACCATACATAATATCTTCCAAAAGAAAGATGGAAGCTCTGTTCTTAAAGGTGTACCTGCTTGCATATACTTCTAAGTCATCGAGCTCAGTATGTTTATAAACACAGATTTGCATACATTTGAAGCTGCAATAAAAAGGGCAGAGAGCACAGGGAAATGATTGTGATGATGGGGAGGCTGGGCTATCATGGAAGTACTAGAAAACATTTATCCTATTCAGTGTAGTTTGCATTTCTGAAGAGATTAAAATATTCATTTGCAAAGTGAGTAGGCGGCAGAGACAAATAAAGGAAGAGGTATATTCTGCAACTCCTGAATACATCTATACAAGAAAGAAGCATACTAGGGAGAAAACTGTTTACGTAAAAAGATTCTGACCTATGCAGACTGTCAAAGAAATACTGTGGCTAAATTATTTGTTCCAGAAACAGTAGCTAGAAGTGTTGTCCCTAATTTTCGGGAAAACAAAAATAAAGAACAATAAAAGAGGCTGTACATTGGAAAGAGTAAAATCAAGACAGCTTTCAAACCTGAAGTATTTTAAACACAAGTGAGCCCAAAGCTTTTGACAGGGAAGGTTAAGGTACCAATAAATGAAGGATAAAATGTTTTCTGTATAACAGCAACTCTACTGCTATGACCCCCTACTATACATACAAAATACAGGAAAAAGTCTTTATCTCTCTAAGGTTGTGACCATGGCAACCAAGTCTTATGAACAGACGAGAGTGGAGTATTTCACTCTCCTGGGCAGCTTTGGACCACGAGATGTGGTTACAACATCTTATTCTTTTTCCTGGACCAAGTACTACAAATTGTGTCTCTTGGTGTTAGTGCTGTCCATGAAGTTCTCAGGGTTCTGCTTTTACTGAATGATGCATTTTTACTGGGGAGGTCATGCATATTATCTTTTTCAATACAAGATATTCACTGACATCACATGACCTGTCATATCATCAGGCTCCAGCGCTTTCTGTTTGCTGTCACAGCTAAAGCATTGAAAAGACATCCTCAATACTTCAGTGCTGCTGTGACCTAGTAACTCAGCTGAATTTTATAGCAGAGGTGATCTATGTGAATGAGAAATGGTTTTAGAATAGATGTTAAGAGAACATACAGTTAAGAACAAGTCTTTTTCTTTAAATTTACTAGTAGCCAAAACAAAAAACATCACCTTTCAGACCAACTATCCTCTGCATGATATTAGGTATATCTTGGTGTTTTATTTGCTATCAAAATATTCCTTTCCATAAATACCTTTTTCATCTGAAGAACTTCCACCTGCTACTTTTCTGTGCTGGTTGAGTCAGAGAAACAGAACATACACATTCTTCACTATAAAATGCTTTATTTTTAAAGCAGTCTACCATCGTGCTCCAAAACAGTATTCAAGCACTTAACTTGAAAAAATATCTCTAAAATGCTAGCTCTGTCACAAATATCAAATAGCATAAACCAGATGGAACAAGCATTGTGTTAAGTAAAAATACACAGTTCAAACCAATACCAAGACAAAGAGGTAAATAAATAAAATCTAACAAGTATAGATGGGATAGACCAAATAATATCACACCTATTGAAATACATTTATTTCTGAAGTTATGTTTTATTATGACTTCAGCACTGTATACAGGAGCATGTAGAATAGTTGTCACTGAAGAAAATGGACTTGGCAGACACCGCTGTGATTTTCACATTCTGAAGCCTTCTGTCACATAGTCCAACTTATGAACATTGACATTCTTCAGAACACACATTTTCAGAACTGCTTTAGTAAATTTGTAAGAATATTCTTAAGTTTAAAAAAAAAAAAAGGAATAAAGAAGAATGTAAAGAACAGTCCTGAAATATTATCTATGTAGTGCATGTTTACACAGCGTAGGCAGAAAAGTTCTCTAACACAGACAGTCCTCATCTCAAGATTTCTGCTGCAAAAAGATACCCTGAAAGAATGGCTAGTAGAACTCCCATTTGCTTCTTCGCTCCACTATTCTAAACAGCTCAAGACAACAATCCTGTAACAGGAATTGCTGATATACGTTATACGTACTAAAAACTGAAGAAGTGATCAGTTCTGAACTTAGTGAAGATAAGCAATTTCACTATTTTTATATTGCCACCTTAAACACAGAGCAAGACAATTATCTCTTAGTGTCTGGAATTAAAGACATCAGATAGAACTTTCCAAAAGTTCAATCAAATTGAACTCTTCAGACAGCAGTGACCATAACATTTGACAGTGTCAAGTTTTCCTTTCCACTGTTTTTTTTTTTTTTTAAGTATCCTACTTAATTATTAGCAAAAAAGAATGGACATCAGCTATCAACTGAGAAATTATACTTTTAAGAAAATATAAAATTCCATATATGTTCCACTGAATATATATGACATATATGCAAATAAGGACATAAGTATATATGGTTTCATATAGTATATATTAAATATAAATGTACCTCACTATTCTCTGCACAAAACACACACCCTTAGCATCTCAAGACTGAAGAAAATACAATATTGTTCCCCCCCCCAACAGACCCATCCAAGATATCCAGTACCTTCTACATCACCAAGTTACTGAATAATTACTCAGATTTAGACAACTGAAATATTTGAGTGGAATCTACTTACTGTCCTGAGGCTTACTTGCAAGATAACACAAAAAGAACAAAGTTTTAACTTAAAGGTTTACACATGACAAAACTCAAAATCATGTCTTCACATTATGAATCGTTTGAATCTTCAAAATATGCTAAACTAATAAGTGAGTGCTGATACTTTGTGTCTTAAGAAAAGGACTTCAGTCTCCATGTATGACTTGTAATGAGCAGCTGAGGATATTTGATTAATTCTGCTTAGAGAAGACACTGAGGGGTGACCTCATTGTCTCCATCTTCCTCAAAAGCAGATCTTTTTTGTGACTGGTGATAGGACATGAAGGAACAAATTAACGCTGCATTAGGGGAAGTTCAAATTAGATGTTAGGAAAAAGTTCTTCACTAAGGGAGTGGTCAGGTACTGGAGAGTCCCCAGGGAAGCAATCATGGGATGACCTTCCAATTTATTCAGCATTCAAAGTAGCACAATGCAAATGATAACGTGACTTCTGCACAGAGCTACTAACAAAGAAATATTAGTTAAACCAGACATTCTTTAATGTTGCACTGCATATTCCTAGAATTACAGTAGCATTGACCAAATAAGTTATTTTGCCTCTGGTTCAATAGTGTACAGCAGGTTCTCCCTTTCTTTAAGGATGCCTCTTAAGCACAAAGCGGAGAGGAGGAGGGGAAACCAAGAAGATGTCAAGATGTCGACCCACATACTGTCTGCCCTAACTGTTAATGTTGAAGGTCAGACCACGACCTAAGAACAGAAGAGCTAAATTACTAGTCTTTTTCTGAACACAAAAAGCTCCCTTCAGGGGAGATATAAGCCTCTGAGTCTTCAATTAACTCCTTATAATGCAACAGAATAACTAATATTTGATCCACAGTTTTGTATCAAGTGATATTTATTAACAGTAATATCAGAAAAAGTGTGAATAAAAGCTGGGTTTTGTTTAAGTAAGGGGCCCATATTATGGGTGCTTTCACAGATACGTACCTGACAAAGTAAATGTTATTTAAACAAATATTTTATCAATATTTAATTGTGTAATTCTAGAATAAAGAGAGCAAAGATATTGTGTGGGTACGAACTGAGGATGTGTAAAATGTGTATAAAAGACTAATTAAATGATAGAAAACCAAAACAGGCAAGTTGTAAACATCTTCTAAAGTATAGGGTTAGACAACAAATTTTAGTCAAAATAGAGCATGTCTTGGAAAAAAAAAAAAACAAAAAACGTCATATACCATCTCTTCCTGATAAGCTGGCATCTCTGAAAGCCCTCTACTACGTGACTTTTCATTAATAACTACAGCAATTTTATCAAAAGCTTAATGTTAATTAGCCAAATATCTTACAAGAGTTTAATAAAACAACTAGTTCGGTGCTACCTGATGGAAATGCCTATTGCAGAAATTGGCACTTTTGAAGAGTTGTGTTATACCATTAGCTACAGATGAAGTTAATTACCCTACCCACACAGGAAGGAGACACTAGGTTGATTTCTAAGAAAACCTTTTCACGTTTACTGCATCTTACTCCTACAAATATATAAGTGACAGAGTTCTGACGAGGAGCAAGGGACACTGGAAATAAACTTTGTTCACCAGGAATATATGAATAAATAAACAGGCTTCACAGAAATTTATTAATAGAGCTTTTTTCTCCCAAGAATATAATGGGACACAATATGATAAATTCTTCCTGCACACATGTAGTGTTTCACAGAAGTGTTACCAGATGTAGTTATCAAGGAATCCAAAACAGAGTTTATCAGCCCATGCCTTTAGGCTATGCAGAGGGCACTTGAGGAGGAATAAATAAATAAATAAATAAACAGTGACTGCTATGACCTTGACCTTAGCTACACCACAGCCTGCAACATGAGAAGCAAACACAGGATTTACCCACTAGGCCATACACTCTCCATTCAAGTCTAGTCTGACTGATGACAAAATAGAAAGAGAAAAAAGGAAAATGAAAGATATCAAAAGACTGTAAGTCACTAAGTTTTGCAAAGACAAAGGGGTGAGAGGAGTAATTATGATTACTTCTACAATTATCTAAGCATAAAGGTACAGTAACTTAGTTTTGTTATAGTGTTAATAGATTCATTAAAACTGTCTGGATTATTTCCTTACAGTCACTAAATGAAACCTAAAGCTTAGTTTTCTTAACTGATTAATTTGATCTGAGGTGATTAAAGCTATCAGATGTACTAAAAAGATAGTCTCCTTTAAAACGAAGAAAGGAAACTCCACCTATCCTGCATCTCATTTAACAGTAGCATAGAGTTTATCAGAGATGTAGACATTTTTGTTGGCACCAGTTGTAAAAAATATTGAAGTGTAGATATCTTAAAAAGAACTCTAAAGGGTGCTTTAAAGTGTTCTGGCATATATGACTCTCAGACTTTCAATATGACTGAAGTTTGATCTATAGCACAACCCCATATATGAGAATAATTTTATTTTCTCCACAGCAATGATGCTTCTGAAATAGAAGAATTCATGTAACATTATGTAGTTAATGTGGTATGACATTTCAGGAAGTATTTTTCTGAGGTATTTCTGAACTAACTTCTCGATTTTTAATTAAAATTTTTATTGTGATAAAAATGATCATGCAGATGGATTTGACTAATAGGTTGACAGTGCATATTTTAGGGCTACCAATCTCACTAAAGTGCATTTTAACTTTTTTTTTTTTTTTTAAATCTGATATCTTTCCAGTTTAAGTGCTTGAGCTAAAGTATTCTATGCCTGACAGCTACATTAAGGTGCTTGGGTTTGTAGGTTTTTTTGCCCCCTCAGCGGGAGTGTTTGAAATCAATTATTGTTATCATATTAGTCATGAAACACATGGTGTTGCATGAAGTCTTCATGCCTTAGAGCATGGACTCAAAACTGAATAGAACACTTCTGTTAAATACAATGTCAATGTTGATGTCTTGTTCCCACCACTGTGGCAACTTTTATTGAAGGGGATTATGTAGCATCATTACCCTTTGTTTGCTCAAACCAGAGAGGTTTATACAGACTCCATCGCATATGACAGCATATATAGACCTCAGTGAACAGAAGTCATAGCAATTCATTTTTTCTATGAAAAGCTATACCCACATAGAAAATTGTGTAAATATCAACATAAATTTGCAGAGACAGGAAGGGATAGCAAAGAATATCAGTTGAGGTAGCTTGCATGTTTATACAAATATGATGTATTCTGCACATTATAACATTTTAAAACTACATAAGCCGTCAGAATACTCTAGGTGTTAAGTGAAGAAGTTAGAAGCCGTGAGTCTGCACCTGACAGGAAGATGCCAAAAAGTTTTCTTATTAAGCCCTCATACTGTGATAGCCATCATGGCAAAACACCTGAAAGTATTATATTCATAAAAGGCTTGAAGTACTGTGACAGAAACTGGGAGTGCAGCACATAACGTAGATAGAAACAAAATACTATGCAATTCTACACATTAGTAAATATCCTCCATCATCCAGAGGTGCTTGAGAAAACTAAACACTAAACACTAAAGGAATTCGTGCAGTTAGATTTATACAGGTGATCTTACCCTTAGCATCTTCAAGTTTTTCAAAGCTTAATTTTACAAGTTTTACTTCCTTCAAACTAATCTCAAGCATAGTTACATAGCTACTTTAATAACCTGTTTTTCTTTAGCAATTTAGTTTTCAGAATGCTATAATTATTTCCTTTGTTATTTATAACTAGTTTAATTACCCTGCATGTAATAAATGGTACAGAATATTAACATGTAAAAGGTAAGAGGTAAGGAACCATAAACAGTTCAGAAGAATAGTGATCAAAACAGATGAACAAAAAAAAGTCGAGCAATGCCTCATGAATCATATTTCCCAACAGTGCCCATTTAAAGTAGCTATAGTAAAATCACCATTACCATTAGTAGAAACATGATATCTGCATATTACTATTGTGATAGTGGAACAAAAAGGTTGCTTAAGCTACATTATTCTATTTTTTTTTTTTTTTTTAAACTCACAATAAGCATGTTGTTAACAAGACTTGCAAGGAAAAAATGTAGTAAGTTACTAGGTTATTCTGTAAGCATGATTAATAAATTCAAATTAAACTAGTACTAACTCAAAACTAAATCTACCTCCAACAAATGAAGGGTGCTCTTTAAAGTCTGTCCATTCTTTCCTCAGTCTCCATGTATATTAAATAGAAGTGTGGCTCCATAGATATGGTGTGTAAATCAGAAAGAAACCTGATCCTATTATTGCTGCACCTTATACTAATATTTACCTTTAAAAAAAAAACAAAACACTCAAAGATGCATTTTCCTGAGCAGATAGATAAGAGCAATAGATGAGAGCTGATTTCCTTATTGAAGGGGATTTCAGGTGGTGGCTATTGAAATAAAATATTCTGCACTGTAAATAAAATTTGTTATTGATTGTCATATTTGCCTCCTAGTACACCAGTTTGGAATGTATCTTGTATACATGCTATGATAATATTCCATGTTTTATTAGATCCATATTTATTGCCATGGAAAGATATTCCACCTTAATGGAAAGTCTCTGCTTCCATATATTAAAATGTAGGCAAAACATGTTAAACTACACAAATATTAGTTCATATCTATATTACTACTTACTTGTGTGCTTGGCAGCAACATTTAAATTTATCACAGAATAATTTTACTTAGTTCTGTAAATCAAAGTACTAAGGATGAAATTCATCTTATTCTGGATTTGTAACAGCAGTGAACAATTCACTTACACATTCCCTCCCCCCCCAACCAAGTCTTTTTGTAGTCATTGAAGGAGAAAAGATAAGCACTTGTACTTATTCCTATTTCCTCCTATTCATTAAAGACAGAGCTTAAACTACTAGTTTATAGGTAGATATCTAAGTGTAAATAAATGCCAAATTATTTAAGGTAAATTGTAAATTCCACTTTTGTAAATTCCACTTAGTCAACTCCTGTCGGTTAATGCATTTCAGTATAAAGTATCATTAAATGCCTTTTTCTTTTAATAGAGGTGATCCATCATACTCATCGGCAATTATCTTATTTTACCTTGTAAATAGGAATCTTCAACAATCTTATGAAAATTGTACAGGTTGCACATGAAGAAATACTGGTTTAGATTTAATCTTTGACAATGTTCCTATCCCATAAAACAATAAAATAAAAACCTGCTAAAAGACATTTTTAGCTTCTAGATGCTTTTTGAGAAGTGTTGGCCTCACTCATAGGAGCTTAGAAGATGAACTGTAATGTATAATAAAGTCTTTCATTTGCTTAAGGGTTCATCCTCTTAATTGCCTAGTAGGAGGGTTTTGAACCTAAACTGGTATCGCTGAAAGACAGTGATAGGTACTAGACACCCCTAAACTTTTGTGAATTTGTCAAATTCAACATAATTACTGCTGACTCTACAGCACTGTAAATATTGAAATATTCATAGAAATTCTTTAATTCACATCCCAAAATTATAAACAGACTGGCTGTTTTCCCAGTTATCCATTAACTCCAGCACAATAACTTTTTTTTTTTTAATTAAAAAACTGCAAAGAATGATATATGAGCCTGACACAAAATCGGGTCCTCTGTTGACTTTCACTTAAGGAGGCAAAGCTTCAGTCAGGAAACTAACAGTATAGCCAGAAGAGAAATACTTCTTGACTATAGAAATGACTAACATTTTAATCTTATGTTCATATCTATAATGGGATCCGAACACAAGGCTGTCACTTAGACTCTATCCTCTTTAAATATCAGGGGACATGCTCACAGGTAACTGCATCAGCAAGTAGTACTTTGCATGTCTATCCATTAACAAACAGATGAAACTAATGAAAGTCTGCTTTGTTCCTGCTGAGTTTTGTCTGTGATGCTGTATACATCTTTCTCTGTACATCTGAATAATGCTCTGTCTGCCCAAGTGATACTGAAGTAACTACATAGCTCCTGATCTACGTCAGGCCAATTTCAAGGATCAATGCTATGACCCCTCATGTTCTCCTGCAATAAATATATAATTTACATTAAACCAAATACAGCATATCCTAATAGGCTTTCCTGGGTATTCTCTCTAATATCATTTTTTCAGCTATATATTTTCACTAACACAGAAGAGGAATACAGAAGCTATTCGCTAACGTAGTGAATAGCTGCATCCCTTATGTACCAGATATTCCTTAATTATAGTGATTGTTAGTTGCAAAAGATACAAAAACATCAAATAAAGGTTCTTTTAACCATCTTCACCCTTCTTGGTTATATGATATACATGACCAGTGGCATCCATTTTACTTCCTGTGAAACAGGCGTTATTTTCATAGCTAAAAGAGACAAATATAGGCTGATTTGTCTCCCTCATATTATTAAAATCCTATGCTATTAAATCTCAATGATTCACAAGGATTCACTATATTTTCACTTGACTTTATCTAGTTGCACTAGAATACAGTGGCAATTGAGGTATATTTTTCTCCCTTTTGCAAAATCACAGAACTGTAGGGGTTGGAAGGGACCTCGAAAGATCATCGGGTCCAACCCCCCTGCAAAGCAGGTTCCTCAGAGCAGGCTTCCCAGGTAGGCATCTAGACAGGCCTTGAATATCTCCAGAGAAGGAGACTCCACAACCTCCCTGGGCAGCCTGTTTCAGTGCTCCGTCACTCTCACTGTGAAGAAGTTCTTTCGCATGTCGGTGCGGAACTTCCTATGTTCTATCTTGCGGCCATTGCCCCTTGTCCTATCCCCACAAACCACTAAGAAGAGGTTAGCTACATCCTTCTGTCTCCCACCCCTCAGATATTTATACACATTAATGAGATCCCCTCTCAGTCTTCTCCAGGCTGAACAGACCCAGGTCTCTCAGCCTTTGGTCATAGGGAAGATGCTCCAGGCACTGTATCACCTTTGTGGCCCTCCGCTGCACTCTTTCCAGGAGATCCCTGTCTTTTTTATACCAGGGAGCCCAGAACTGGACACAGTACTCCAGGTGAGGCCTGACCAGGGCAGAATAGATGGGGAGGATCACAGTTCCTTAGAATCACAGGAGAACTTCAGTTTCTTAACTTCTTGGTCTCCTTTGCTTATTGCATTGTGATAGAAAAAGTTAGTCTTTTATAGGTGACTGCCAAAATTTGCATTTTAGCTTCACTTTTCTACAGATTTTGAGAGTCAAAATAATTTTCCACATTGCTAAGCACACACAGCAGCAGCACTGAATTCACTACACAATAAGCGCTGCCCATGAGGTTTTTTTGTTTGTTTTAAACTAAGGAAGAACCTCTTATCCCTGCAGTGTGGTGAAAGTATCCCTACTGTCAGGAGTAAATTCCAAGCCCTACACTCCTTAGACTTCACTTAATTTTGCAATTTTTATTTATTTATTTATTTTTTGGTGCTGACATGGCCTTCTCTAACAATACACATTTAAGGTGCCTACCAACCTGAGCCTATATATGATTCTATGATTCATTAAACACATTTTTCTATTTTATAACTGTGGACTTTGAAGTAAACACAGCCTAGACGCTGACTGCACTGAAATGATTTGTGAAGCAAGCTGTGGTTTCAGTTTTACACAGGACACATGTAGAACTGTTTTCATGCAGTATTAATATGCTCTGCATTTCAGTGGTTCTAGACTCATTATGTATTCTTTCCACCACACAAGGCACGTTACTCTGAACAGCACGGAAACACTGTTGTAACATCCAGTGCCAGTACATTCTCCAGTGTTCTGTGTCAAAGTTCAAATAACTGCATTTATGATTCACTTGTGAATCAGTCTTAATTTGGAGGCAATCTACAATTTAACTTTGAATACTCAGTTTTAGTTTTCCAAACTACACAGTTGTGAGCTTCACAATTATATCTAAGGTTTTTCAAATTAATTCTACTGAAGAAAGCAGAACTTCATGATATAATTGGCTATTGTTAAAACAGTAAATTTCTTTTGTTAATTCAAGAGAGCACATTGTTTTTATTCATAGCTTCCAGAAATACTCAACTCAATCCACTACAACATCAGCTAATGAGCCAATTGCCAGGATCTGACATAAGCTGTTTTTTGTTGTTAGTGACATATCTTGAAACATATGGAAGTTTTATATCTCGCTTGTTATATAAAATTTAAGCTTCCTAATTAAGATGTTCTATGTGTTAGTACTTCTGCTTTGATCACCTGTAAATTAGGTTTGTATAGCCTAACATGACAGACAGACAAAACTTAAAGTGAACATATAACTTATTACCTGTTTCAATTTCCCAAACGTACACTGAATCATCTTCGCATCCAACAATTAGCAGATTTTCAACAGGGTCAAATTTAATCTTCTTCACAGGAAACAGATGCTTTCTGGCATGTAGGAGACACTCCCTCTTCTGAAGGTGTAGAATTGCTACTGAGTGATCACTGCACACACAGCACACGATGCTGTGATCTTTAAACTGTAGAACAGATTAAGAACTTCATTATCAGTACTGCAACAACAGCTACGACCACACCGCTGTTACAAGACTGGAGCAAGTTGCCTAGTGATTTATTTCCTGAAACATACTAGTTTAGGAAAATATTTTATTTCAGCCTATATCTCCGATGCATTTTTAGCAGACTAGTTGTAAAACTAATACACAAGTAGGAAGATACGCAACCTGCTCTGATTTTTCAAATATGAGAAATTTAAATACCATTAATCCACAGTACTTATCCTGACAAAAATGTGATTATATAACCAAATATATAATTATTTGCAGTTATCCTTGAAGAGAAAGTAATAAAGACATTAACTTAAGCCAAACTGTTAATCATGTGATATAAAATTACATCAAGTCTTAAGGCACAAAAGCCAAGGGCAATACATTTCTAATGAAAAACAGATATGTTACAGTTTAATTTAAAATTTTATGGAACTGATTCTGTGAAGCCTCCCCTTTCCGCTAATAATTTTTGGTGACATAAAGGAATTCACACTATGAAAAATTTCAGCCCTTTAAAGAGAACCGGATCATCACCCGAGCAGGTATTAAATCCTATCTAGATTCCAGAAGAAGTGCAAAGGAACCTTACAAACATTAAGAACTTGTGCCAGGCCTCTAGAAGGTATTCAGTTACATCACTGCTAAAGGTCTTGTAGACTACTTAATCTTAATGTTATCATTAAGTAAACTCTCAGCCAATTATAAGTATCAAATGTCTTCATAGACTAAGAAAAATGAAATCCCAGCCCCATGGAATGCAGTGGGGACAGAATGCGTTCAGTGATTTTTCATAAAGGTTTCAATAGTTTTTTTCTGAATTTTTACTTCAAAATTAAATTAAAACAAATCAGGTTTTTCTAAAGCTTATAAAACACAAGTGTGGACATACAACGGACCACAGAGATCTGTCAGGAACCAAGTAAAACCATATAGATTTAAATACTATTTAGATTGAAATACTATTGATCTAATTCTTGTCTTACTACATTCAAATCCCTAACCTTACTGATTACACTTTTCAACTTCAGTAGTAGATAAACAGATTAAAATAGCTTGATAATCATAATATTAAAAAATATTATGAGTCAACTGTTAAGAACTTCAATTATTTTTAGCACTTCTCTGAACCTCTGAAATTACAAATTAACAAAAAGTCACCCCCTAAAGTTAAGTAACTTTCAAACAAGACAAGTAATTTATTATTGAATGTAACTCAAAGACAGAATGTCACAGAAGTACCACCAAATAGTGTTTTCTTCACATATATATTTAAACACACACAAGTTTATATATATATATATATTTATTTGTATCTATATTTTATACCTTTTATGTTTTTACTTACATTGAAGTTTTCTGGAGATCTCAATAGCTCTGTCACTGGACCAGCTTGCAGAATAAATTGGTGCAAGATCTCTCCAGTAAATATATTCCAGCAAATCACAACAGAATCCTGTCCCCCTGATAGCAGCCAGCTTGGATCAAACTTGACTGATTTATCATGTGGATAAAGTAAACATGTGACTCTGCTATTATGACCATTCAAAACTTTATGAGATAGATTACCTGAAACAAAAATTAGTTTTTTAAAAATAAAGGTTATTATTATTAATTTAAAATAAAAATAAACATTTGCTAATACATTGATTCAGAAAACAAATACAACTAAGAATTGTTATCCAATGAGTTTTAGGCAAGACATCCATAGGATCAAGCAATTTTAGACACGTTCCCAAAAGGGAGGACAAAGACCTATATTCTGAGATTCAACTACTAAGATGTATCCTTTTCATTCTTTCGGTGGAATGATCTTTTTGAGGGAAAATAAAGAAGCCTAGTGCCCCTATCATGACATCCTGCAGCTCAGGTTCCAGGTGATTTCATCCATTCAGCCATTCCCAGATTCCTAACAGAGCAAAGCCCCTTGGTAGTACTAAACCGTACCTTAATAAGTCATCTAGTGAGGGAGGGAAAAGCCCATCATAACCTTCCTTTTCTCATTCAGAGCCTGACCGTCACCTTCACTTTCAGTGAATTTTTACAGGGCTCATTGACATGGATGTTGGAAGTATGAAGTTCTCTGTGATTAGCTGAGATAATAGGTAAAATTGTTAAAACTTACCTTTCAAAGACACATTTTCTAAAAGTCTTGCTCTTGCAGTTTTTAAGCCTAGTGTTACGAAAATTTCCCCATTTTCACAGCCACAGACAAGTTTATCAAGGCTGGGTATGTACACAGAGGAAGTCACAACTGCACTTTCAATTCTGTATTTAGATGTACAAAGATGATCAATAATCCCCTCTGACATGGAAAGGTTTTTATCAAAGTTATCCTGAAGACTCCATATTGCTGCAATTGGGATCTCTGCAGAGGGCGTGAGGGTAGGGGGTGGAGAGAGGCAGGAACATTTGTTTTGACTCAAAACCAAACCAAAACCAAACATACATTTTAGTTTCTCCATTTCCCTAACTTAACCCATCTGCATCCTGAAGTTGGAAAGTCAGTTGCCATTCCAACATTGGATCGTATCCTCTCACTTAGTATTTTAAATTATTACCTGTCCATGTAAAGCCACAAATAGGATCACGTAAGTGAATTTTGATGATGTTTAGTAAATGTGTTTATAGACAGGTGGAAATAGGTAGATTTTTTCATTTACAAAGAAATTGCATCCATTCCTGGACACTTAGTTGGTGTTGCTCCTAATTAGAGGCAATCACCACAATATATAGATGAGCACTAGTTTTTTAGTGTTAATTTTTTTTTTCCATAAGAATAAGTGTTCATGAAAATTGACTTAAAGACATAACTAAGGATATTGTATTGAGAGTATATTTTCCAAACCTTTTGGTGAACCATCAAAGGTTGATGCAGGGACATCAGGAACATGCCACAAAGTGATTCTTCCTGAAGCTTCACCAGAAAAAAGAATCTTATAAAAAGGCTCCTTCCTTTCATTCAGAAAGCCCATAACAAAAGGAAAACTCTACCAAAGAAAACAAAACAAAACCAAAAATAACAGTAAATCAGTCTTTTATTGTGTTACTTGATCAGTTCTTCCACAACAGCTAAGTGCAAATTCAAAGTTTCTGACATCAAAAGCCAGAGAAATATAAAACAAATAAAGGCTGAACACTCAGCTGTCACTAAGCTCTGCTCAGACGAGGTCTACTCTGCCTCGTGCAAGCTCCTCAAAGCTCCGCTTTGCCAGTACCTTTAGCTGAACCTACATCTCAAATAGAAAAACATACTTGGAGAGATCCCTAGGTTCACTGCCTCTAAGTGAAGACCCAATATTATCAGCAGTGTACAGAATATGACAGTATGTTTATATATTACAATTCTAAAATAATGTGAAGACAGGATGAGCTGTCCTGCCATTTTAAAAGTTGGAGTACATTTATCTCAGAAAAATGATGTTTTTAATATTCCATGAGTACCAGAAATCTGTATATTTTCTTTGTCCATAGGTATAAAAATTTTTATCCTGTCAGTTGCACCTACACTATGTGAAAAGCTACTGGTGACTTGTCAAAATTTAGTGGTTAAATAACCTCCATTCCCCAGTATGAAACTATCAAATACCACAAGTGAGGTGTCTAAGGGGAAACTTCTAGAGGCTCAAAACTAGAGGAGTACCCTTCTTGACTGGCAGCTAACAAAATAAAGAATCTCTAAGTATGTTTACTTTAATACATTTTAGTTTAGACCAGTTTAGCCAGTTTTGTTGTGTCATACAAATTAGCTATAAAAATTATTCAGGCAGGAGGGTAAATACTGGAGCAGAAATATAAGTAGTATTGGACATTATTAAAATGCATACATTTGGAGGGGATCAACATATCTTCCTTCCATCACTGTAACCCCTGTATTTGCATACATTCTGGTTATTTATTTTCCCCCATGACAGATGAATTTTGGCATCTTTCTGCAGTTAGGACATCTGTTTTTAGACAGAAGGATTGTTGGGGGTGACATGACTGGATTGTTCTATTATGCTTCAGCTGAAATAGGTATCTGCCAGGCTTCAGAAAAGTACGCTACACAAATGCTTTCTAATAGCTTAATTGTCAACAGAAAGAAAGAAAAAAAAAAAAAAAAACATTAGAGAAAACCCACACATTTGACAGTGTTTCTAGTCAGGAGTAAAAAGTCTTCCTTGCATATCTTCAGAAACTGTTTAAAGACTTCCTTGAGTTCTTATGCAAATACAAAAGTGCAATGCTTACAGGAATTAATCTCAAATCTTCCAAAACCAATTTCAAACAAGTTTTGTAATAGAATGGCTTTGATTCAGGTTTCATTGCTACACTGAAGGGTTATGTTTATTTTTGTTCTATTTTTGCAAGAGTAAGAAAACCCCACACAGATTTTCTACTTCTTAACTTCTACAAATTCTTCAGTTTTTCTGTCAGCTGTTTTTCCTTATCTATTTCACTCTGATCACACATGGCAAAACAGTGAACCAAGATGCAGATTTCAAACAAAACAGCTTAATTGAACTCATCCAAGCAATAACTTTGAAATTTGAAATTGATGTGATATACCCTGCCAATCAAATTCTTAAACAGAAGTAAAGATTACCTACTTTAATTCTTCCTTTTCTCTTACCAAAAATAGCTTCTTCAAGGCAGAGGCCATAGTTCTGAAGAGTCATGTGTCTATTTTATGCACTCTGAGTACCGTCCTTCTGCTCACAATGTAACTTAGGCATGTGATTATGCCTCTGAAGGCTTAAGATAACAGTATTCTAAATAAAGCGTCACAGACTCAAACCCCTTCATCTTAAGATAAGTACACGTGGAACAACCTATTTACACAATTTCACTGAAACATGCGTGCATTTCTTAATAGAACAAGAAACCACTTACTTACATTTTGCTCTCTTATTTACAGATGTGCAAGTAAAAGGTTCTAAAGCTATTTTAGACCACTTAAAGAAAAGCTCTCTATTACAAAAAAATCAGAAGAAGTCTGTAGCTGAGATACAGGATTTCTGTGAAAAATTGCCAGAGATTAAGACGATACATTATGAACATCTCCAAATTTACAAATAAGTGTTCAAATGAAAGAATGCCTTACTCTTTTCAGACATTCAAATTTGTTGATATTTAAACAACTTTTAGGAATCATTCTGGTAATTTACTAAAAACATACAGTAGATTTTGAAGCTGACTGTAAACCTTTATGAATTTACCTTATTTTCCTTCAGACCAGTAAAGCAGAGTAAATGAGGATAAACAGTTTCTTTCACCACCTTCCCATCTGCAGGATATATGCTTTTAGAAAGCCCACTGCATAATTTAAAAATAAGAGATTTAAAAATCATTTTTAGAAAGCAGAATGGTAATGTCCAAGATCCACACATTAAATTAAAAGTTACCAAGCAATTACAAGCAACTTTGTGAAATCACAGCACCAGCTGCCCAAGTTCTACATGGCTAATCTTATTGCTGTGTCCCCTGCTGTGTCAAACAAAGGCTAAGGGCTGTCAAATTCAGGGTAAATCTTTGAGTGCCAATGTGGTTTTGTTCAGGTTTTTGATCATTTGCAACATGCAGAGATTTTCCATAATAAACCTCCTAAAGTTCATCTTGTACCTGAACTTTTTGTGTGAATTTCCCATCTGAGCCCACCTGTTTAGCAGCTGGTAGATGTAACTGTAACCATCTTCTGTCCAGATGATAAGCCTGTAAGCTGCTAGTACTTCTCCACCAGCAAAGCACTGACCACTTTTACTGAACTCAGTACACAGCAAGGAGAAATCACAATAATCATAAACCTAAGATCAGAGAGGAAAAATAAAATATAAACAAAGAGTACTGATTCGTTTTAATCCAAGCTAGTTTTGTGCAAAGGATCAGTAAGTAAAACATTAGCTTGACTTTGTAATGAAACTACCTCTTGTAAGAACAAAGCAGTTTTTATACCATCAAAATACCATAATACCAGAACCAAAACATATCTCAAAGATAAATTGAAATAAAATTAAAGGCTTCTACTATATTAGCAGATTTTAGATAGGGTTTAGGTTTTGTTTTGCATTTTTTATTATACAACTTAACAGATCAGTAAATGTTAGAAATAATGAATTTAGTATGTAACAAATATGACATTGAAGTCTAATAGACATTTAATACCTCTGTTGGTATTCTTTAAGAATTCTGTAAAAGAATCTGCTGGTATAACCAAAAGCACATTTTAACAGGACAGATTTTCTTCTGTGTTTGGGAAAAAGATTTTTCTTTTTCACAAATAGAAAGCAAAGAATACATATAAAACATACACATAAACACATTTGCTTGGGATAATTCTTATAGCTTTTCCACTTATGAAGACTAAAAAAAGTTTCCTCTGACCTTGCCATTTTAAACCAGAACAAGATATGAGCAAGGCAACCTAAGAGTTTGTTTGTGCATGTTCCTAATAGCCTCATGCAGAGTTCTCTCAGCCACATTCAATAATTTATTCTAACAGTTTGAAGACATTCTCATTCTAAAATTTTTCTATAAATTGCTCATATGGAACATAGGACTTTCTATCTAATTTCCTCTATATTTTCATTACTATAAATTGAGTCACTAAGCACACATGAGTCTCTACAACACATGCCACATACTTTTCTAATTAAGGAGTAATATTATCATCTTTTTCTTTAAAGCTATATATTCTTTAACACACAAAGGTTTAAAATGAACAACTTACACATCTATACCACTGCTTTGAGCAGTAAAATACTCAAATGTGTAATGGAAATATGAAAAACATGCGTCTCTTGTGAAAAGCGTACAAATTTATAGAAAAAATGAATGTTACTTTCATACCACACAAAACTTATCTATTCCATATACAAAACTTAGTCTTTTTGTACAGAATTTAAATAGCACAAGAGAAGTCTCAAGAATATCCTACAAGTGTATTAGTTAAAGCTGACTCAAGACTATGTGAATTCCACATCCCACCCATCAGAGGGTACTGTTTGGATCAGATCCTTACATTAAAATAAATTTTGAGCTATTAGCACAAGAGGAATGTCACAACCAAGGTGAAAAATGAAGTTTTCACACCATGGTTCAGATCAACTTTAAAAAACACTAGATTACACTTTCAGCAACTACACAATCATGTGTTTTCTTACAGCTAAAACAGAAAGTGATAGACTGGGCTGTTTGTTTTTGCTGGCTACTGTTAATGGTACTGAGGCTAATGACCCTGATAAAACAAAGGCTTTTAGTTACTGAGGAGTTGATGACTGTGATTACCTCTGGCAAACATTTTTTTATGCCTAGAACCATAGAGTCTCTTGGATTGGAAGGGACCTTAAAGATCATCTAGTTCCAATAGCCCTGCCATAGGGATACCTTTTACTAGACCAGGTTGCTCAAAGCCTGATCCAAACTGGCCTTAAACACTTGCAGGAATAGGACAGCCACGGATTCTCTCAGCAACCTGTTCCAGTGCCTCACCACCCTCATAAGGAAGAAATTCTTTAATATCTAATCTAAATCTATTCTTTTAGTTTAAAACCATTACTCTTTGCCCTATCACTACACTCCCTGGTAACAAGTCCAAGCCTCTCCATCTTTCCTGTAGGCTCCCCTTTAGGTACTGGCAGGTTGTAATAACGTTCCCCCAGAGCCTTCTTTTCTCCAGGCTGAACAACCCCAACTATCTCAACTTGTCTTTGTAGTAGAGATACTCCAGCCCCTTAATCATCTTTCTGGCCCTCCTCTGGATTCATTCTAATACTTTCAAGTCCTTCTAGTATGTTTGTCTCTACTTTGAGATGCACTGCTGAGAAGGCTATAATATACCCTGTACTTTAAGTGTGAGTAATACTTGAAAAATACTTACTATCCTATCAATTTAATGACAAACTTTTAAAGCAGAAATAAATTAAAAATAAACACTTCATCTCAGTCAGGCAGCTAAAATAACAGGAGAGAGGACAGCACACATCTGACCATTAGCAAGCATTTTAACTTCAGAGAAAAAGTAGTATTTTCATGGAAGAATTAATCAGCTTTTCAAAGCTTTTTAATTTTTAACAAAATTAAATAAGAATAACACTCAATAACATACCTGCCAGCATATGGAGGACACAACTAGAAGGAGCCTTTCTGTGTAAGTGCAAAACCGTATTGCTTGACAGTTTAAACAGTCCAGAGATTTTGATTCCTTTTCACATACATCTTGCCTCTCCTTCACAGCACAAAGGGAAAAAAAGCCAAGCAAATTATTCCAGATAACTTAACTTTAGAATAGAAATAAACATTGAAAAAAGTTTTGACGTGTATTTTCAAAGAGTAAAATAACATATTATTGATTAAAATTGTGATAGAACAGCTTTCATGAGTAGTGTGCAGTAGGGCTCACAGTTACTGTATGACTTCTGTATGGCTCAGATCTTGATCTCACTTGAAGTGATAATGAGCATGCAAAAGAGCTAGAGGCAGGTTATGGATTGAATCTGCTGCCATGAATATATACTAAGTATTCTTCAGTCAAAAAAGTAGCTACAACCACCCATAGAGTAACATTATCAGATTCAAAATAGCTAAAGAATATTCTGCATTCCCAGTCACCCAAACCAAACCATTTTATTTCAATTCTAGCACCTGTGCATGTCAAGTGACAGCTGTTGATATTAACATAAAACTGAAGAGAATAAGTGAGTTTGAAGATGGACAAATAGGTCATGACAGTAACAGCTTTCCAAGTGAAGACAGTATAATAAAAATAGAGGGAAGACTAGAGGACCATTTTGAGAAAAAGCAACAAGAATGAAAAGTACAAAGAGTAAATTTTAAAGAGCTTTGAGTTTAAAGGAATGAAAGGGTTCCAAGAACTGGTGACATTATTGAGACAGTAGAAAAGCATTACAGCTTCAGCACCACAGAATATGGAAAGATGCGAAGCCTGGGTAGAAGACTGCAGTTAAGAGCTGTCCAACGGCTCAAATAATTTTAAATTGCAATAAGGGGATTTTTTTCCTCCTCAGAATTTTTTGGAAACTTAGTGAGGACTAACATCTTCATCAAGGACACAAACAATACTAATCAATCTGGTTTAATGCACTTCCAGAAGATTCTCATTCATCTGTACTCTGTTTCAATACATCCTTCACTTGAGGATATTACTATGTTTTTGTTCCAATTATTTCACAGCTCATACAAACTGACCTGTATGCTTGTCAGAGATGAAGATAACTCCCATACTTTAAGAACTCCGGTTATAGACACTGCAACCAATGAGTCTTCTGTGAAAAGACAGTGAGACAATTTGAAACCAAGTCCAAACAGTGCCTAACACTGAAGGAAAATCTTGGTATAAACACTGGTGTTGTACACAGCACTAAACCTGATGGATTCAGTTGGGTACTGTTTAAATGAAATATTAAACAACTAATTTGTACATTGAAATACAAAGCATAAAAGCAAATAGTGAATAACTATTTTGCTTCATATCTATGTTCCAATTGAAGATAAAATAGGGGTTCAACACCCAAAAATTTCCCTGATATTACCAAATTAATTTGTAATTACACATTAAAGTAATGAGTTGCTTACTATTGCAGAGACCATTTGTTTTTCCTCTAAGAAAGATATTGAAAGAAATATGACCAGCATTAAGAGTAAACACCTTTTAAGGTACCAACAATGAAATATTAACGTCCTGTATATAACTGCTCTGTAAAGCATTAGATATTTGTAAATCTAAGATTCTACTATCTATAAAAAAAAAATATGTAAATTGACCTACATAAATACATCTATAATGTATACCTTGAATTCTTGCAGAGTGAACAATACACATACAATTTATCCAATCAGAAGACTGAGAAGACAAAGTGTGTAGAACACCCAAAGTTTTAGCATCAATAATAAGAACATCTTGATATTCTCCACAACAAAGAAGCCAGCCTTCACCTGTCATTCGGAATGAGCAATGGTAGTACTGTGTGAATGGAGAGAAGAGTCAGTATACAGAGCTATGCAAATACACATGCATATTTTTTACATTAAGCATATCATATTTGGATTTTTATTTAACAATAAAAATTACTAAAAATATATAGTAAACAGCATGAGTCAATACACAATTTTGCCTATGATACAAGTGTTCCATATACAATTATAACAATTTAATATAAGACGTATTTTAAAAGAGGTACTTAATATTAGAAGTGCTATCTGCCCTGCCTGACTACTAGGATTTTTGGAAACAATCAAGGCGTTCATTCTACTTATAAATTGCTAAGGAATTTGCTACTTGTTTCTCTGAGATAACTGTTTGGAGATCAAACTCCTGTCACCAAGAGGTACATAAAGACATAGGAAAAAATTCAGGTAAAATCCACAGAGGATTCATAATGAATTTTGAATTATTTTCCAGAAATAGTTTCTACTCATATTATTCAGTATGACACTAATTGCTTTAGTGTTCAAAAGAACAATTCTTTCTCAAAAATCAAATAGAAGAAACACACAGAAAAGTACTTGAGAACAGATGACAAGGGCACAGGGTGCCTCTGAAGTTTTTTTTGAGGTGTCTTATGTGCAAGCATATTTGTATTTCATGTTATATCTGTTTATAATTGTATACAATTGCTATAAATACATAAGCAATAGCATCTAAAAAAGCTTTCAAGCATTTTTTTTTTTTAAGGATGTTACCATGTAGTCAGAGACAAACATCCAATAACCTTAGAGTTTTGCCTTTCACTTCAAATTCTCTGTACTAGTTTTAATTAGATAATTCTCAGACTATCAGTTAAATAATTGAAGTCTAAAACCAAAAGATAAATAAGTGAGAATAGGATAATTGTCACAGAAATAAACAAATCAGAAGGAAAAATCCTTAGAAATAGCAAACATTTTAAACTGGTACTCTTAAACTAGGCTAGAACAGGAATATTTGTATAGCCAGTAGTCTAAGAAGAGATTCCACACTGCTTAAGGTTAGGAGCTGACCCTGGTGTTAAGTTTCATTTCAAACTGCAAATATTGTTTGTACTGCTTGATATTTGCAATTTACACCAGAACCATCTATGTTGAACAAAAAGAAACACTAAATAAAATAGCATTAACTAAAAATAAAGCAACATTTTAAAACAGTGATGTTATCAAAGACTGTATGTACTACATTTCCCAGGCAATTATATTCTGTATGAAATTATGTTTTTTCAGGTCCTATTATGTGACGCATCTATTTTTCAAAGGAAAAAAGACAAACTGAAGATCCACAGCAAAACAAATAAATATTCGAAAAGTAAATTTTAAGAATAACTTTTTGTCCCTAGCCACATTATTTTCTTTCCTATCAAAGTTTTCTTAGATATTCATATTTTCCTTTAGCCATCTTGTCGAAGCTATAGATGAAAATTATCTAGCCATAATTAGACTTCTCACTTCTTAATAGAGAGATAACATTTCTGAAGCATTTGTTTCTCCTACTTGAAGGATAAGAATTAAGCTTCTGTTTCTGACCATCACAAAAGGACACAGATTATCAGATAATCAGCTAGGCCAGATCTGTCTGCGTCTTTGCAAACTTCTCTGTAACTCACTATTAAGATCTAATTAAGCAACACACAGATCATACTGTGCCTCAATTACATAACTGGGGGCATTAATATTGTGTGTATATACGCATAAATAAAGGATATGTACTTTATTACATACACATACAAATTAGAATAGCTTTTTATGCTCTTTATATATGCAGTGATATGTGTATGTATAAGTAAACATATCCATTGTTAAGAAGCTAGTCATCGATATTTTTTATTTGGTAGTTTACATAAGCTTTTCCTTCTTCCCTTTATCTTTGACAATTATGCTTGAACTCATCACATCAACCAAAACATTGATGTGAAAGACAATGTTTTCTGGAAGATTTGAAGAATTTGAATGCTGAATTCACCCATAGTTTGAGTCACACCAGAACTCAGTGAGATTTCAGATTTTTATCATTTGGAGACTTAGTTCCACCATAGACTTCCTCAGTGAACATAAGCAGCATTTTAGTTAACCAAGGAACCCTGAGCTCTTCTTTTACTAATACTTCCAGAAATAAAAGCATTTCTCTGAATCAAATTCACACATGCTGGGCTCCTAAATAATACCTGTACACACATACACACACACTTTAAACACCCTCATACTCCAATATCTGGATATTTAGTGTACCTGATACTGTTAAAATCAAAAACTTGGGATCATCTGAAGAAAGATCTAAACTAGTTTGGCCTTTTGGGAGGAAAAAAAAAAAAAAAAACACCACTAATCTGCCCCTGAATCCTGCAATGAATGACAGTATATTTTTGGAAGTGGGGCAGAGGAGTCTTTTAGAAGATAGCCATTAAGCATCAAAACAAACCTCTCAGACGTGTTTGAAAATAAGATCTTGTGCAAATTGGCTCATTATATTTGCCTTGATTGCATGTAATTCAAAAATCATCATCAAAAAACTAACATTAAACTTGAAGTTCCCATGCCATTTTAACACAGGACAAAAGTAAAGATTACAAGACAGCGGCACTTTACCTGATGACCAAACTTTATAATATATTAAGTGACATGGCATTCTAGACATCTGTGGCTTAAGATCAGTTTGATATGAATGAGTACAGGCGAACATAGGTTCTAGTTATTTTCTTAGAAGGTCAAAAGGAAAAACAAAGCTAACGCAACAAATTTTCTTTGAAGTCTATTTTAGCTATGTTTAAAACTAAAACTATGCTTCTGAAAAATCACATTAATAAAGCAAACTCCACTTGTAATGAAGAGACATTCCATGAAAATTTGCTATACTTACATAGATTGCTGTGTGCCTATAAGGAAGCTTTGCGTTCTCAATGCACTGTCCACTAGCGACATTCCAAACACACATCTCCCTGCCAAAAACAATTTCATATTATTCTGTCATTTACACTCAATTGGCTGGAATAATTTTGCGCCACCAAGTTCTCTTTAGTGCTGTACTTAAGTGCAGTCTGATCGTTCATGGAGCTTTTTGTTACAGATTACTGGGTAAGAAAATGTTGTGGTCATTAGCAGGGGATGACATACAGTATCTGTTTCTTTTTGTTTTGGTAATTACACCCTGCTACCTCACAGCAAACCTGACTTTAAGGCCAACTCTTGTCTGCAACAAATTGTAGGTATACTGCCATTACAGCTCGTCAAAGTGTCACTGTAACTATCATTCGTTGGAATGACATCCTCCTGAAAATGATTCATTTCACTCAACTTAAACCACGCGTTTTGAAAAACAAAAACTGAACGTTACTGCAGAACAGGCATCCAGGGGAACAGATGCATTCTGTTAAGACTAAACAGTGCCACCGTGAGGCCGTTCCTGAACTGTCTTGACAACGTGAATGTGCAACAATTACAGCTGCACTTAGTTACGTTTAAGGGTAATGTTTGAGAAAGACTCACTTCCTCATCAAGATATTCAGCATACTTTGAAATCAGAGTACAACAGAAAATCTAGTTACATGTTGTGTCATTTTATGATTTCTCAAATTATATTCTAAGACTTTTCTGTAAAAGGACTTGAACACATTACAGAAAAAATTTAATATATAAGAAATACTCAGTGACTTGCATGTTATTCTACACACCAACTTTCACAGTTTGTGGATTTTAAAATATTACTTAATTACATTTTTCAATTATATGGGAGGAGTTTAATCTATACCCACACAGTGTATCAGTCTGTAGACCAAAGATCATAACTTAATCCTCACAGTTTGCTAGTCATTTTAAAGCAATGAATTTCTTCTTGATCATGTCAGAATATGAAAATTAACTTTACCGCTTCAACTACATTGCTATCCATACATGCAAACATGCACATATTAGACTAGAATATAACTTCAGCTTCTGTATGTTGCACTTAATTTACTTTGTGTACCACAAGGAACAAGTAACGTAACATGTTGATAACCCTGTCCTACAGCACATACTACATGCAGACAAAGGACATCAGTGAAAGCTTCTGAATCATTATGGATTAATCTCAACATTTGCATACAAGTAGGAAGCGTCATATTCATCCTTCTGGAATAAGTCAGTTATAGAAACACTCAAGATACTGACATGGGATTTCGGCGGGGGGGGGGGGACGACACGACATCTTTGACACAATTTCCTCAATCCAATGAGATGGGGCTTGAAAGTGGAAGAGAACTGAATGATTCACAGGCCAGACAGTACAGCTGGACAGACTCCACATCTCCTGAAGATGTGGCTTACTATTAGTAATTATCTCAAGTTCACATTGCAGCCTTCCAGCAACCAGCAATGGATGCTTTGCCTGTATTCAGTACAGATGAAGAAAGCTATAATTTGGTAGAAAGTACACATTTAAAGGGGCCTGAAGACTAGTCCTACCAATATCCATTCCAAGCAAGCCCAATGACATGTTCAGATGCAAAACCTTCAGAATATGAACTTCCTTCTTCACAGCATATCTATAGCACGAATTGTTGTTTGTTTCTTAACATGTTTCATACCAGCTTTTTTTCTTTTTTTTGCAAACACGGTATTTTTTCTCCCAATATGACCTGGAAATAACACTGCAGTAACAGAATTTCAAAGTTAGGATGAAAAATAGTTTCACCTCTCAACCTTTGATTAGCATTGTAAGAGGCCAATAGAAAAAGTTCTGTAGACTTATCTCCCTTTCTGCAGTTTTTACAGATTAGACCATCCCACTGGGCAGATAGAAGTAAACAGTTTTGGGTTCAGAAGCCCACACCAGTTTGTTCAGTTATCCTCTTCCTGTAAACCAAAGATTGAGAGAATTAGACAGATCCTAGCAGCTGGGGCTGGTTGGAAAGGATAAACAAGCTTTCCAATGAGAAAGTAGTACCCTTAACATGAAAGATGTAACTTGAAGTAGGACAATTGACAGGAACTCATCATGGGAAGATGTTTTAAAGCTGTCCAGTTAAATGGATGAACCTAATATATGAAGGGAACATTATTAAGCAGCAAGTTTTTTTTTGTTTGTTTGTTTTTTTTTAAGCAAAACCCATAAGGAAGTAAGAAGCTGGCTCTAACTGCTTTCAAAAGCTGAAAGCCTGAACAGATGGGTTTCAAGTTCCAGATGAAAGGATTATCAAATATTCAGAGAAAAAACACAAACCTCAAACATTACCCTGCAAGAACTGGAGAAATTAGTTTGACTCTAGTGGTGGTCCAAGTCACAACAAACATAGTAGAAAATCTGCAAGATCAGGAGCCTCTTTGGACATGCTCCAAAATAGCTAGTTGGAATCGGTCACTGAGCAAGCATAAAATGGACATAGTACATGAGCCTCCTTTACCAATTCACCAATTCTGTTCAAGACTGAACTCAGGAAGGAAACACCACAATATTAAATTTTTAAGCCTCGATTCCCCCCCTGCAGGTTGTTACTCTCCATTTGAATGGAGCCTAGCTGACCCTCTGAAAAATCCATTCTCCTGACCACTAACTAGATACTTGAAAATGGCAAACCTTTCTGCTGTCCAAGACATTAGCTCCCAGTTAGCCTATCATATACGAGAAATACAGTCATTATTATAAGTAAATGCTCTTCTTTTCATAGCGTAAAGGAAGTAGATTTAAAACCCTCTGCTAAATGCAGAATCTGACCTGTATGTGCCATACATTTTTTGATTCAGGAAATTAATAATTGAGGATTCAGTTACCTACCCATTTTCAGTAGCACTTACTACGTATGGTTGTTTCTCAAATTCTCTTGCTTTTGCCAAACAAGTTATAGAAGCAGTATGGCCAAAGAGAATTTCTTTAGATGAAATCTAGGAGAATAATACAATGGTTTAACTTAAACAGAGCATTTTCTGTATAAGCTACCAAGATCTAAAAACTAAAGATACTACTTGTAAATGTTATCAGTAAGTGACAATGTGCTCTATATTCTTATGCTCTTGAATGATGTTTTTAGGGTGCACAGATTATGCAGTTTGCACGCTGGCAGTAGGAAGTATAGTCTGTAAATTCTTCATACGCAGCAATTTCAAGACTACGGTGATTACAGCATACTTACAGTGAAATGTAATAGAACAGGTAATGTACAGAAACTCTGGCCCTCGCTGTACTACATATAGCAAAAATGGCAAAGTAGGGAACTGATATAGCAAAATTCTTAAGTATGTGATTAATACTATGTTTAAGTAACCCATCTGACTCTGATGAGCTTCACTAAATGCAAAGATTATCTTAAAGGAAAGAGGTAGCCCCATTAAAAAGGCAAACTAAAGTTTCAAGCCATATTTGAGCTCAGATGACGCCAAAAATCTAAAACAAAGCCATCCCTCTAGGAACACAGTCAAAAGTTAGAATTGCTTTGACTCCATTCCGTTTTGAGGAAAATAAGTGTGAAAGAGTAGCAGTAAGCCAGTAGGTTTGCAGCTTAATTATATCAAAAATATGTATTTCCAATATTTCATCTTTCTATTTCAATCTTTTTTACAAGTTTTCCCATTAACTTGGTAGAGAGCTCTAATTTTATAAATAGGTGTTTAATCCTGAAATGTTAGGCCACACTCACCAACTGGTTTAAAGAAAAAGACACTTCACAGGATATGAATTAAAATAATAGCATATGTTTTATATTACTGCGAGTTACAGTGGAACTCACAGCACAATTTCAAATTATAATTATACAGGTCAGTCATCAACTATGAAAAGTTTTCTGAAGTCCGCAAATAACAGGTTATTCATATAGGCATTTCAACATTTATGACTTTGCTTCATGAGCTTCCTATAACAAGTCTCACACTCTTTAATAATTAATTTAAGTGCAAGAGTCTGGATAACTCCACTGTTGGTAATAAAAGAGAAAACTCCAATCCATCAATTTGGCAGACACAAACCTTTAATTCTGATGAAAGATCCCAGAGACATATTTGTCCCTCTTGACTTCCTGTAACAATAGTCTGCTGGTCGTCTGTAATCATCATAGCAGTGATGCTGTGAGAGGGAGCAATTTTGCCCCACACTGCCACAGCCTGTACTGGTACATTCATAGCTGGCACCTGAAAACAGAAACAAGACGATTTTAAGTCACATGTGATTAAAAAAAAGTAAACACAACACGACCAAGAGCAAAACACAAGCAATTGAATCAACATTTGAAAAGGGGAGCTACAGAAAAGCTGATGATATTTTGAAACATTTTCTAGTTGTTCCCAATATCCCACTAACACTTCCATTGAAATAGCTACCAATTAATAGCTTACATATGCAATGGGACAGTGATGTGCTGCTGTTTTAAATTTATGCAATAACAAACAGGACCAATGTTAGATACCAGTACTATCACAATACTGAAATATCAGCAACAGGATTCCTGCACCCTCTCAGACAACCTGCCTTAGATCTGATGGGTACATGCCACTATTTTTGTCCCAAGTTTTTGTTGGTGGAGCGTACCATGCCTACTTTCCAACTCCTACAAGCAGTGCTGTTCACACTCAGCAGCAAACTAGAGCAAAGGGATGGCAGGGGAACAGTGGTATCAGTAAAGAGTCTGTGGTTCCTAGAAGGATAAAGGAAGACATAGATGGGGTGCTAGAAGGACAGAATGGGAGGTGGGTCAGAGACAGAAATGACACCTAGGAGAGTGAAAAATTCTACCCACAACCACTGAGCATCATCTCCTACAGATGTGACCCAAAAGGAAGATGGAGGCAGACCTGCAGTTAGTAAGCATGTAGTAGAACAAGACTGTTCATTCTTCCTAACTTGTGTCCCTTGTCTGAAAGATTTTCTGAAAGATTTGTCAGCATAATAAATTTCAACCACTACTGAGAAAAAATAGTTTACTGGAATTGTCCAAAATGACTACTATTCATCAGATTCTCACAAACTGCATTTCTAGGAAACTATTGCATTGTCTGTTCAGACAACAGTACTTACAACATCTTCCTCATTAAACAAGTTCTACTTTTGTTTTTAAAATTTGATGCATGTTTGTTTCAAAAACACTTCAGCTTACTAGCTGGATTCTGTACTAGTTTTGCTTCAAACAAAGTCTTGGGGAGAAAACTGCTATCTCATAGTCACCTCACAAGCCTTCTGACTTTTTTTTTTTGCTTTCAACACTTTCCAGTGCCTTTTTTTGCATTCATGTGTTCATAAGTGTGACATATTTACAGAGTACTCCCAATAGGATCCTCAAAATGAGAAAACATCTGAAGATAAATAATTTTATATTTAAATAGTCAGCTTATCTAAAAATGTATATTTGTCCTGTTAAGGCTTCTCAGGGGAACTAGTGACACCCAAATGTGTCTCCTTTGGGTCAACTTATGTAAACGTATTGGTTACTAAAAACCTTACACAGATGAACAATATTTTTATCATGTGTCTTTACATGAGAAATTCCTACAATAAACTGGCAGTGTCTACCTGAGCCCAAATGCAAACTATTTCCATATCCCACACCATTTGCAAAGATATGTGAAATGAAACAGGTGCCAGTAATAGGGTGCTAGAACCGTACAGATGGAAAAGGTCAACCAAAAGAGAAGACAGCAAAGCTGAAGTCTCAGGAGACAGAAACTGAGAAGTACAAAACGTGGCAGCAGATAACAGCCAGCTAAGGGAAGTAATATAACAATCATGCAAGAGCATGAAAGCACAGTTTCTATGATGATTCAGAAAAGACTACAAAGCAGAAAAAGGAAACAGAAGCAGCCTTTTAAGTTAAGTTTAAAGAAAATCTCAAACTATTGCTAAATTCAACACCATAAAAGCTGAAGGGAGACAATAATATCTTCCCTACTATTAATAAAAGCCTTAAGTGACACAGAACTATGGGAATGGTCTTAACTGCTGACAAGATGAGATGAAGAGCTCAGCCACTGAGAAAAAGAACTGAAAAGTCTGACACGGCAATCTATCAGTGCAGGAGGACTGGCCATGCAACCTCAGCCAGAACATCAAAGGCAAAGGAAGAGGAATCTGAGAAATGAATTATGAGATCAAGAGTTTATTAGGCTAAAATACACTTAGTTTACATTTAAAGTAATATTTTGGTGTATGCCCACAATGTGAGATATTATTGATCTCAGCTTTAGAATTTGATTTTTCTTTTTAAAAATTTCTAGTCATACAAAGTATTGTGTTTACTGAAAAACAATAAAGTAACCTTCTTTTTTGCTTTATGCCCTGAATAGTTGTTCTATCCAAACTTTAGGGATACATTTCTAGATATTGGCTAGGCAAAGAAAATTCACCTTTTTCATAACATTTATAAAATGGTGGCTGCGAAGGTAATATTTGAATGATAAGCCAAATCCTAGGTCTTTAAGATGTGCTTTTTTTATTCCTCCTGTGTATCACAGTCATTTATACTTGTGCTATGGGAATGTTCAACTGGTGTAAAACACTATAAAGTAGCAGAAGCCAGTTTTGTACTGCATTGAATATGAAGCTGTAAGTTGTATTTTTCTGTATCAGAAATATAGAATCAAGACAAATATTCTTAGCTGAAGACCCACTGCTGAGTAAGTGATACACAAGAGAACAAATTAATCAAATCACTAGAATTTGCTAATATACAATCTATTTGTACACATTATTTTTAGATCACAACTGTAAGGAATTAATAAAAAGCTATCGCTAAGGACAAATCATTTTAAATTCACTCTTATATAAATGAAGGTTTACAAGAACCTTTTGACCTTTTTACATTTGCCCTTTGTGGCTGAAGATTGAGAAAAATAGAAAACAGTATATTAATTTGTGTTAATATAACTGTCCCTAACTACCCCCCTCCTTAACTTTTTTTAGATCAAGATATTTTAATGCACAAGAAAAAAATACTTTGTATAAAGGTTTTCTTTCAAAGAATACCATGACTTCCCTAGAAATATTGAACACTTGTGTGCACACATGCACATACACTCACTCTATTAGCTTTATCAAAATTATTTATTGAAGGTGATAACACCTAGAGCAAAAGAGTTCATATAAATCAGACTATTCCTTTAGAAAGGTAAAATCTGTTTCCACAAAGTCAAATATTGCCAAAGGCATATCTTGCCTGCATGTAAGCTTATCAGCACATGCTAAATTCCTCCAGCTCTGCCCACTCAAGCACATCTGACTTGTTGTATTAGCTTGTAATCCAACTTTAAATCAAGTTCCTCAGTCCAGCTCCCTATTTCTCCCTGCTTGCAAGCTAATACACTTCTGTTTGTCCTGTCCTCATTTCACAAAAAGTACTCCCTCATGACTGTCAAAATAATATTCTTGTTCTCAGTTAAAAACATTCCAGTTCATTCCACCTCTAACCTGTCATATCTCCACCCTGCTGTCTCTGGTTCTGTGAACATTTCACACTGGAACCACAGCACAAGCCTCCTGGAAAGTTATACCAATCCACACACCTTGAAGGACTTCACGTGTGCTATTTTATCTACTTTGGACCATTTGTACAGTATCAAATCTTCCATTTGAATAGCTGAATACAACTACAGATCTACAGAAGCTGCAATGTATTTAGAAGTCCAATCAAAAACCTTAAGCCCGCAAAGAGGAGGAGGTATGCTTTTGGACACATTTCTAAGCATATATTCACAGCCATTTGAAGTGAAAGATGTGGGTTCTCTTCTGCTCCCACTGAAGTCTATGGCTTACATCCTCTATTTGGCTTTATATTTATAGGTAGAGCTTACTCAAAAGCATAAAGGAAACTTTTCCGTACGAAATACCTGGAACAATATTAAACTATTAGCTACAGTTATAGGAATCACTTCTTCGTACAAGAAGACATCCTGAATTTTGAATGCAAACTTCAGAATTCTTCAGTTCTAATGTGTCAAGGTCCTTAGAACTAGGAAGTGAACTTGCCTGAGATATAATCTCAAACAGTTCATGTAATAAAACACCAGTTTTGACAGAAGCCTCCTTCTCAAAACATCCCATAATGAGCAGTACTGAATAGGTATTTATGGCTTATTTAGAGAAGAATACTTTGTATACAC
>CM021774.1:2752384-2944291 GCA_011076525.1 Nettapus auritus
GACAGTCATCCCATCAGAAAATCTTTCCTGGCTTTGTATTTTTACTTATTTTGTGTTTTCTCTGTATCCTGCACAATACAAAGTCAGTTGTTTCAAAATCCAGTTAAATGCATGACAATCTGGGGGGCGGGACAAACAGACCCATTCAGAAATTGGTTTACAGACCTGAAAGTATTAAGAGAATTTATATTGGATTCAAAATTCTAATGTTTAGAGAATGTTAAGTTGGCCAAACTGATTAAAAGTAACTATTGAAAATTTTATAAAAGCAACATGCATCTATTTAAATGCTATTTGCCCAGACAGCAATATCCTTGATGGCCACATGGAACAGCATGTCAGCTGTCTCACCCTCTTTAGCTTCATCATTGTGATAAGGTGTTAGGAAACATATTTTAAGCAGAGCCTGGTAGGTTTTGACAATAAATTCCTAAGGTTTGTGTGTTCATAACCCACTTCATTCTCCTATTTCTATCTATTCTTTATCTGATATTCTATCAACATTTTTGTAGTTAGTGAAAAAAATATTTTACTTAAACGTAACAAAACAGAATGCAAGTCAAAGCTGTCACAAATTTCTCAAAATTTACTTTAACCTGTAAATACTGCACTCTCCTTAAGAATGTGTTATCTCCAGTTATCAGCAAATATATTTGTTCCAGAACTAGATTATAATCACTCACTGTCCACAATGTAGAACGAGTCCCTCTAATAACCACAATTAAGATACATTGCATTTAGAGCTAAAACCTTTTAAAGATGCAGAATTGACATAATGCTGCATCTGTAAGCTTGCTGATACACCGCAATGCCTGTGCCGCTGGTCTCAACTTTGCTATTTACATAAATTACTGTTCAGAAACTTAAATCTGTGAATCTGAAAATACAGCTCACCAATATTTTGCAGTTTGTGAAACAGCAGGGTGAATGTGCATGCAATGGAATAAATTAGAGAAGAAATGCAATATGAGAAAGCTTAAATGAGAAATAGGAATAAAATAGTGAGGCAGAGGCTGCAGGGAAGAAAGCAGAGAGCATAAAGGTAGAAAAAGAAAAGGACATGAGGTTAAGTAAATTAAAATGGAATGATAACCAAAGAAATGACACTAAACAACAGGACAAAAATAAGAAATGCATTTGAAGTAGTTAATAGCAACAACTTCAAACCAATTAGTATTCAGCACATTACACAAGAGATATAATAACTGGCTCCTTTAAGATGTGCATTCTTGTGTCTGTGCACACAACAGAAAAAAATGATTTTTATTTCAAGTAATTAATACCTCTAATCAAATGTTGGGCAACAATTAAAATATTTCAGGCATCGACATCTCTTTCCCACGTCTAATGTATTCTGCCAGAACTTGCATTATTCCACTCTTTTCTCTCTACTTTGTTTTGGTGGTTTCATCCCCCCATGTTCATCCTGGAGGCCCTGCCAGCCTGCCACTAACTTCCAGTTTCAGATTTAACAGGACTTCCTTGGAGACCTGGCAGGCAGGACTACACCCTAGTCGGCCAGAGGAGTCACCGCTGAGTGACCAGAGGACCTCCCCTCCGCTGTGAATGTGCCTCTTTACAGTCCAAGGGAGCAAGATACCAGGACCAAGAATCAATACAGCCCATTTTAACTAGCAAGAACCACCTAGTAATACCTTGTTTGTATTTCTTGAACGAGTGACACAAGAAACACTTATTTCATTCCACACAATAATTTACCACAATCAGAAGGAGCACAGTAAGGGCAACACCATCTCCCAGCTGCTGATTACATCAAAGGTTTGCAGCACAAATTCAATTTTATGATGTTAATCTCAGCCTGCCACTCAGAAATTTTCTCTGAGGGATATGATTTTTCTCTGGATTTCATTTTAAGAATGATTTTCTTCTTCTACAATCAATAAAGATATGTTTTCATCAAAAGACTCTATCTTGGCAGAATTCAATTGGCCATTTCAAAACCTTTTGGTGACACAATATTAATTAAAATAGTTTATGTTGCTCCTAAACTGGAAAATGGGGCAGCGAAAACATCAGCAACTCAGAACACTTGTACTCTACACACTGTGATAAGGTACTATAGAATAGCCTGCACCTCCTTCAAGTTACTGCATTACCTCCATAACAAGCTGTATTATTTAAAGCTTGCTAGACAAATGTCATGAGATGCTCTTTGGCCAGGTGAAAAAAATCAAAATGCATGGAAAAACATAAAAATTCACTTCCTTTTACTGTCATTAAATGCTTCAAGAACAAAATGAAGAATCTAGTAGCTGTGTAAACATTGCTTGACAACAATTAATGCATGTGAGCTAACAAACTTGTTTTCAAACCACGTATTGAGAGATCCTGTGTACATGCAGCTAATATGGGGGGGGAGGGGGGGGAAGTACATTATAGAAGTGTTTGGAGCCAAAAAAGCGTCAATTAAAATCATGTATCTTTTTATTGTCTGAATGTCCTATCGAATACAAGGCTAGTTATCTATAGGAAATGAGGTGTTTGAGCATCTTAGTCCTACCTGAATTAAGGTAGGACTTCCTTAAGCATACAAATAGGATCACTTAAGTCTTCTTCAGTGGAGTTACTCGTATTTAGATGGTGAAAAGCATTACTTATGTGGGTATTTAATCAGGGAGGTTTTATGAGAAGTTCATTCCTCTGGTTCTTACAGGAAAGCGTATATAACAGAAGAGGGCCACCAGTACCTGCAGATGTTAGATTTCTACAAAGTTGCACCTAACTGACATAAAGACATGCTTTAGCCTTAACTTTTCTATACATCAAACTATGCCTACCTTTATTAAAAAGTAAGTTTTCCATATGGAAAAAGTGCTTCTTCCTTGTGCTAGAAGAGAGACAGCTCCCTAGAGTTTCCTATTAAGTTATTTTGAGTAAAGTCATTTATGTTCTTTAAGGAGCCAGTGATTCCCACAAACATCACAGGATCTGCTAAGGTAGCTCCAAGCCCAAGTTTATGGCCTATATGCCTTGGAAAACAGAGAATAATGAACTACGTCAATAATTCACACAGATTTGCAAAGTCATATATAACATACAATAGGTTTGATGTACTTTGATTTTTATGACATACCACAGATTCTGTAACAAACTAGCCATAACTAAGCCTACAGAATTCTTTCTTATTTACAATACTTTAACAGAACAGAAAATCTAGCAAGGTCAAGAGACTTTAAATCTGGAAAACTTAAAAAATCTCAGCCAGAAGTCAGTGAACATTCATCAAAGATTTGGTCACTCAGTTTGTCTTCCTTAAGTGACCTTGAAGTCACTGAAGATAAATCTGTTCAACAAAGGGGTGGTGTTTTTGGTTCAGCTACACTGTACTCCAGAATGTTGAAATAACAAACAAACTTGGAATCAGATGCTGGAAATAAAACAATTAAAACATTTCACCAGCCTTTGGCTTTTGTATAGTGATGTAATAATCACTATTTAGCATTGTAATCATAATTGCATCATAATGAAGACTTCTAGAATTGCCATAGGTTAGAACTCCTTATTTTTCCATCTTGCTCTTTATTACCAAAAAGGCCTCTGTGCAGTGTTCTGTGCTATGGGGCATGCAACTGTTTCGTGTAAACAAGTCTAAATGATTTATAATATGTACACAGCCAAGTAAGCTTAAGTACAAAGACACTGTTTATTATGAAGCAAAATCAAAGTCCAGAACTGATTCAATGCATTGCAATGCATGGATTGCACTTCTTGTTACAGTAAATTTCTAACTTTAACACCAAGAACGTGTAACGAGAACTCCACTCTTGTTGTGGGATCAGGCCTGCCAACAAAGCCGAGCCTTGTGAGCAGAACTAGCTCACCACAACAGCTGTTTCTGTAACGAGCACTCCCAAAGGATCATAATTCTTTACCAAAGCATCAATGTGTTAAAAATCCCTGATCTGTTAAGAAAACGCAGCTATAATAACACTAGCAATGACTAGAAAAATAACCACAACGGAAACATGAGAACTCAATTAGAGCATTGCAATCAGTGCTGTTGCTATCTCCATTGAGTGAAATTGGTATCCAAAACCATTTTCAAGAGAAACAGGAAGAGTTATTCAACAACTGTAAAGCAAATTTTTTTCTACTCTAATATAAGTTACTGCATTTTGCATCTACCCAATAGGGCATCACTAAAATAGCACAGAAGCATTCTGCCATTTCCATGGCCTACTATTTCCAGCCCTGCTGTGTCCTCACTTCACTGCTTTTCTCCAGGAAGACCAAGGAAGAAGCGTGCTCTAACACAGCCAGGGGAAGGTATACACAAGTCTCCTGATTTTCTTGGGCTGGGAATGCTCACATGCAACACCTAATGCCAGGTACCAAAGCTCAGACATAACACAGCCATACAGGTATTGAAGGTGACGCACAGATAGGCCAGAAACAATTGAAAAAAAAGTCTGCTCTACTTAAACAAAACTCCCAGGAGCTCGGACAAAGCTGGACCCAGGATCCTGACCAAGCACTGCACCGGCCCCAGCCCTCCCGAGGCACCCTCCCGGCCGCCAGCTCCCGGAACCAGCGGCGGGACGCGCAGCTCCGGCCCCCACGGAGCGGTGAGGGTGCCCGAGGGGCACACCGCAGGAGCCGAGCAGGCACAGCCCCTTACCTCCAGCAGCTCCCAAGCACCGCGAGCGAGGGCAGGAACAAGCGGCAGCAGCAAGAGCTCGGAGGGGATGGGGAGGGAGGGAACGAGCGCCGGTTTTATCCCGCTCAGGGGAGGCTGCACCCGGCTCTGCACCCGCCCCGGGCACGGGCCGGCAGACGGAGCAGGGGCGGCTCGCGCCGCCCTGTCACAGCCCAATGGCTCTCGCTGAGGTGGAAAGCTTAAACGGTAGTTTTCCACCTTAACATTTTTTATTTTGAATGGGGGTGTAGGGGGATGGACGAATTGAGAAGAAATAGAGACAAGAGAAAAAATACATAGGGTTAAATCTGGGCTACAGCTACCCTGCCAGCCCCCTCGCAGGTCTGTAGGCTCTGTTAGAGGCAGGGCCGGACCGTACCCCACCCAGGGTGGGTCCGAGATGTGCAAACCCGCCCGTCAGAAGTTATCCCTTAATGGTGATGAGGTACAGGTGGTTTTTCAACCATCTGTCCTGCTTCAAGCACGGCAAAAACAGCATTTCTCTTTGCAGCGGCAGATTGAAGGTGCGGCTGCAGGTGAGGGTAGCTCTCCCACGATGCAAGCCTTCAGACAGGTGCTCCGAGGGTAAACTTAATTTCTGACACGTGTAGGAATCTGCAGCTGCTGTGGGGGCTCAGTACGAGAGGGCAGTTAGCTGCAGAGTTAGGCTCTTCATGGTGTGACGGAGATATCGATCATTAGGGTTGTAAATTTCTATGCTTCAAATGTTCACGCTTGAAAATAGTAACTTAGTTAACTCATAGTAAATAAGTTGTGAGCAGGAGAAAAGAAGTGAATAAACAAATGAGGTTTCCTTTGGTTCACAAGTCTGTATTTTTCTTGTTCACTTATCAGATATAAAGCAACTCTAGCCTGTGAGATGTTCTGTGAGAAGCCACCATGGACTGACTGCAATGTACACTTGTGAGTTTATCTTTTCTGCTGAAAGATTAATTAGAGCTGAGCTAATAAAATAATAAGAGTTATCATTATTTAGAAGTTTGTGTTGCTAAGCACACAACTTTCTGAATTTTCTTGCTTAATATTTGCTGAAATTGTATTGAAATGCAGAGGGAGGGAGTAGGGTGTAAAGAAGTTTAAGTACATCTTTAATGCCCGCACTCTTTCTGTTTTAATGCAACAGCTAACTTTCTGTTTTAATACTGTGACTAGTATGGTAGCTTATGTGTGCTGTGCCTCTGTTTTGGTAATATCAAATTCATGCTTACACTAAGAATATTTCCCTGAGGCACATGCTTTAAGGTAAAATAGCAATGTTTTTTTAAAAAAAATACATGTAATTATAGTATTTGTCTATTGATAACTTTGTAAGTGTAAGCTAACACAAGGAAAAGAAGCTTATAAAGCTCAGGAAACTTTGAAACACATTTCTCTCAAACTTTTATCTTCTTAGTAGCTCTGCAGTTCAACTTTCAGAAGATTTTTTTTTCAATGTTATAAGATTAAAATCTTAAGAGATGAAACTTCTTACACTGCTTTACTTCACAAATGATTTTATGTAGGCAAATTGTAAACCCTGAAAATAGGCCTCTAGTGGAAAGGGTGATGTCTGGTTAGGTTGTATCACTACAAGTGGCAGACACAGACATGTGTCTGTTATGTGAAAGCTTAGAAAGGCACCTCCTTTCTGGGCTTGCTTCTGGGGATTTCTGTAGTAGTCACACTGAAAGTAAAATGCCCTGATAGCAGTTAATTTATTAAAAATAATAATAATAATTAAAAAGATCTCTTACCCTCTAAAGCCAGTGGTGTTAACTGGCATGTCAGCAAGTTTTTGTAGTCAGAAGATGCATATGAAGAAAGTGAAATAATTGTATGAGAACAAGTAACCCAATAGATAAACCAAATATTGCTTATGATCTTTGGACTTCTTGGGAATTGCAAATTCTGCCTGTGAACTTAAATTATTTTTGACAGACTCTTCTTAATCACTGATAGCTGGAAGCTCCCATAACAAAAACTGTTATTTACATTTTATAGCTGTTTGACACAAACACCTTAATTATGTTTCATGCTCAAAAAGGGTCATAGGTCTTTCAATGTCATATTTGTTACTACAGTAGAAAAAATATGCCATAAAAGTAATATCCATATTACCGCCATATAATTTAAATACACTTAGAGTTTCATGGTAAAAATCTTGGTTATGAAATCTGTGTGTATCATATATGTATGTGTACAGCATTCACTATTCCTTTAAAAACAATGATTTAGTTGTATAAATCATGCAACTTATTCTTAGATATCGTAACATTTTTAAGATAATATAGTTTGAGGCTGAGGATTTCAAGAGATCACTCTTCTTTGCTGGAGGAAAGGAGATCAGCTTCTCTGGAGTGTTGGTTCTCCACAAGGAAGGCTAGAGCAATTCACAAATGGAAAAGTACACAAAGAAGAGTGTAGGCATTGAATAATGTGGGCTTGGGAAGAATCTCTTCTGAAGAAAATTAGATATTTTTTTTTCCCCCAAAACATGAACAGTCATTGGTTGCTAGTTGTAAAAATTATAATGAGGAATACATGTACTTGCATTTTATTCCAGCTCTTTTCCTAATTTTCAGTCTGACAGAAAAACTACTCAATTTCACCTAAACATATTTATTACAGGAGGTTTTATGGTCTGTATGTGTGAGTTTTTCTGATTGCTTTGTTGAAGGGAGCTTATTCTGGCTTGGGGAGTTAGATGAGTGCTAGCTCCAGAAATGTAGTGTTCCATTGCAGACTTGGGCACTGATCTATGCAGAGACATTATGTAGCGAACTTCTATGTCAGTATCTTATTTTCCCCAACTGTAAATTGCTAAAAATAAATCTTGCTTTCATTATGATAAAAAATGAAATTTGTTGATGAAAAACACTTAAAAAAAAAAAAAAAAAAAAAGCTATGAAAACTTCAGAAATGTTTGTTTGTTTTAACAAACTAGAGCTGTTTCTTATCTAATTTTCATTAAAAATGTCACTTAACTAATTTATTAACCTTTTGGACCATATAATAATTTCAGCCTTTATTTACATTATTAGAATCCAGCAACTAATTTCTCCATTTCTCTTATGTTCGTCTCCCTCAGAGGACTTTCCCTTTTATGAGAATGAGCAGCAAAGTAACTTCTGTGAGCTTAAATATTCATCTTTTGTCAATTAGCAATCAAGGGATATTTTTGAGATGAGTATGTGCAATTAGTGTTTAACAACATTGACAGATGTTGTGTACTGAAATATGAAACAGCATTAGCTTAGATTACATTAGGGAAGAATTGTCAAGTAGTGGGAATTAATAGTCTTATGGTATATGTGTTGAAATATTGATGAAAAATGTTACATTTGAAGTCTATGGAGCTATTGTTTTGCAAAGATAAGCTACGGGTATGTTCACCACTGGATGTGTTCCTGGAGACTGAAAGATGCTGTTGATTATATCGACTCTTTTATGAGGGAAAAAAAATACAATTTCACCAATTGATATAGGTTAAACAGATGATATAAGTCTCTACTTGATATATTCTGGAATTAAATCATGGCAAAATTCAACCTCTTTTCATCTCTGTCTTACTGGATTTGCAAACTGTACGGCTTTTTTCCAGATGAAATGTTATAAACAAATGTTATAACCTCTAGGTCCGACAATAAGGCAGCATCACAATATCATGAATTTGAAAATATAAGTAATAAGCAAAGACATATTTATTCTTATTTACTTAGTGAGCATTAAATGTAATATACACTTTGAGACGCTAGAGGGAGCAAGAGGAAAGCGTGGAGAAAAAATACATGTTAATTGCTTGATTTTCCTGAGAATGGGGAAACGGAATTTGTTATTGTGGAATTCATGTTGAACTAGATTAAGCTTGTAGAAGCATCCTTCTTACTTTTTTTTCCATCTCATAACTATTAAAAAAGAAAAAAAACTTTTTTTCTTGCCATAATTATTCTTTATGCTTTGCCTTGTAAGATTATCTGTACTAAATGGATTTAGTTTTTGAGTTGTGTTGTAAAATTTTCCCAATTTTAAAATTCCTTTAAATAAACAACATAACCATACCTTTTCCTCTAGTCTTGCTCCTGTAAGGTCTCATAATGTGGGCAATTATGAAAGCTGTATTTGTTTCTAGGAGTTTCTCACTTTGATGAGATGTGAGAAACCATGAGAAAAAAATTATTTGCACTGTCTTTCTACAGAAGTGTGACAGGAAATATCTTGGTTTCTGGCAAATTTGTGTTTAACATGACTTTAGGACATAAAGTGGTTTTAAAAGAAACGTCTGGAACTGCTGAGCTATTACAGATATTTAGAAATACTGATTTTAGAGGGAACATTCATGAACATAAGATATGGCTGTATTTCCAAACAGACACAGGTTATAAATACTTACTGATCGTTCCACTGCTTTTCTTTTAATACTAATATTTTAAAGCTAGTTGAAGAGAAAATTACAGCTTTAAAGAGAAGTCAAAAGCCCATATAGATTAAATGCAGCCATTGAATGTCCCAGTGTTTTGAAAAATTTTCCATGCTTAATAGTGTGAATGTGAAATCTGCAACACCTGCAACTGATTTTAGGCTCCTGAGACTTACCAAGGTTGACTGGGTTAGAAAACATTCTGCTAAATGACAGGATAGTGATAGTCAAATGAAGACTCTTATTTTTTATCTCTTTGCTTAGAAACCTTTTTTTCCTCCTCTCTTAAGGGTGTACCCTTTTACATATAGGTCAATTCCACTGACACAAAGAAAGCTAGCTAGGTACAGAGGCTCCACTGAATCTCAAATTCATCAGGATGATTGTATGGATAGAAACAATGGGGACAAAATTTCAGATCTATAATTAGGAAGAGATACAGAGGCAAAATTACCAAATCTGGTGAATGAGATGAAGAATATTCTATGTCGCAAAGAAAGAAATTTTATAAAAACAAGGTACTATTTTTATAGTAATTAAAATTAAAAACTAGATATGTTTACTCTTTTCTTTGGGTGTATACTTAAAAAATGACATTTTTTTCCATCCCAAACTTTTCACATGTAGTATGAAATACTGCACTCTATGTTACTTTAGTTTGTTTTTGTCTGTGTGAAAAGACAAATATTTACTGTGTTTAAAGAGGTAAATAAGTCTGAATACAACTGAAAGTCACTTGGGAATGAGAAGGCATTGCTGTCCTCCAGAACAAATCAGAATTTCCACTAGGTGTCTCTAAATTAAAAGTAGTCATGAAGGTAGCAAGTGTGTGTGCATGTGAATGTGTGGAACAGAGATGCAAGAGACTGGAAAACATTTCCTTTCCTAGGGATCAGACCTGTATTTGTAACAATCACTGACTGAGCGGAAGAGTTTGGGCTGCTGGTGAGTGAAGCTTATTTGGAAACCCTTATTCCTCCTTAATTATAATGAGCACAGTTGAATTTGAATTAGGAGCAACCAATTCTATAAAAATCACACTAAGGAGCAGAGCTACTAACAACAAAATAAAAACTTTAGATAGTTATGGTTAACTTAAAAATAGATGCTGAATACTAAATATTGTTTAGTATTAGGCTGTTTTTTGTTTTGAGGTTTATATTTGTGTTAATGTAGCCTTTTCTGATCCATCTATACAAAGGCCTTCTGGGGCGTGAACTCAGTTGTCCAAACAATGAGGCAGAGGTCATAGGTCAGATTAGTAGGGAATGTAATCAGGAGTATGTGATCCTTTTCTCAGCATAGTGGTGCGAGCCTTGACGTGTAAGTATTCAGTGTTTATTTATGTAAAATAAAATGTTTCTGTTTTAAGTGTTCTTCATGAGACGATCCCGAAGCACTGCACAGATGTTAATTCCAGATGTAGTTTCATAAATAGGCAATTGATAGTTTTCAATCTTCATGGAAGACTGAAGTTAAGGAGGGAAAGATATAGATTAACAAGCAAAATTTGTACATAAATCTGTATGTTTTATCTGGGCTTACTCATCCATTTAGCTTTCTCCTAAATTAAAAACAACAAAGTTTTATCATTAACTTTAGGTGTTCAGTTATTCAGAAACTCAGAAATCTATGGGCACCTACCTTATTTCTACTTGAAATACCACTTTGCAGCAATAGAACTGGGGGGAAAAAGCTGCCAGATAAAACTACTTCTAGCCTGGTAACCTACTAGCTCCTGTGACTACAAAGCATATGACACATTGAATACAGATCTAAGACATCTTTTTGCATATGTGTTAAAACTTCAGGACGTTTTTATTACTGTGGTTTGACTTCTTGTTATTAATCTCCAAAACTTTAGTGAATAGATATTTCAATAAAATTTGTATCCATATACTTGGTTAACAACATGAAATGTTTGTAAGGAGAACCATTTATTTGTTTCCATTCAGAAAAGGGTAAATAGAATGCATCACTATCAAGATAATTCTTGTGAAGCCCAGAACACTTCACCAGGTATCCCTCGCCGTATTTGTGCCTATCTTCAGGAATCAGGGAACAAGCTGGTCTAATTTGTAGTTCCTATCTTCAATATTGCTTCATAGCTTCTCAGGCTCAGAAATCAGTTGACTGGTTTTCTGCTTATCCTGTTGTTTTGATACATCTCTTGATAGCATATTTTGTTAGAGTTCATTATTTCTGCATTTTATCACTTATGGCATCTCTGGAAAATTATTAGTAATTATCTGGGAATGTAGAATCTGTTTCTGAAAGGTAGAAAAGAACTCTGGAAAACCTGATTTTTCTTACCCTTGGTTGAATTCCTCATTGTTTTCAGCTTAGTTTTATGGTCACAATAAAGATGATATATCTGTCTTTGAATTTGATCTGAAGAATGTGTAATTTTCCCATAATAGACAAATCTCCTCACACTAGCTTTTATTTTAAGTCAATACTTGATTTCAAAGGAAAAGCCAAAACCCCAGTTTATCTCCTCATCTTTTGAGGTGATTGGTGTATTGCTTCATATGCTAGTGAGATACTAAGGAGATACTGATCAAAGTTAATAAGCCGAAAAGTTCAGTCATCACATTAATTTGTAAAGGAGCAGATTCCCCTTCTTCTCAAGGGGGGAATTTCAGTAAAAAGATTAAATGCTGGAGTTCCAAAGACAAATATTATTTATAAATATATACACAGGTCAGAGTAAAAGGTTGCTCCATAATATTCAGATAGAAATGTAAATTATGCAAGGAAATTTCTACTCTCCATACTTCTAGTAATAACTGAAATTTGGCTGAAAATTCCTCTTTACACTCTTCATTTTTTAATATTCTTCCTTGTAACTAAGAATTCTTAATCATAATAGTCTGTTTTCATTCTTCTATGAGAATTGAGAGGTTATTTTTTAATATGTTTTTGCAATCAGTATTCAAACGTGCTTTGTTCCCTTTTCTCTCTGCAACATGCTATCTTAGAAACTATGTGTTCATGACCATATTTGCTGCATTACAAGTATCCTGTAGAGGAGGAACTTCCTGTGAAGAACAATGTGTAGTTTTGATGCCAAGTAGGTAAATCATCAGACTGAAATCTTTGCTTTTGATGCTGCAAGGTTTCTATTTGCTAATGTTATGTAATCACAAATGAGGAAATATAACACTTTTAAAAACAAACAAAACAGATTTACATACATCTTTCAGAATCAGATAACCCAACAATATAAAGTATCAAGTGACACATCTTTAACAAAAGCACCGTACTTTATTATTCTATTGAAATGGAGTAGAAATATAGACAGTTCTCATACATTTCAGCTAGAAATGCAAGACAATTCTGTTCATTCTTTTAATGTCTTCCTGAATTCTTGATTCTTCATATGGATCTGCAATATTGGGACATTTTAACTAAGTCAACTTACAGTACTGAAGTAAAATATCAAGCATTAAGTAAGAAATGATAAATGGAGGAAGAAAATATTGGGGAAGGCATGGCTAATAAGGTATTTACTTGGAGTTACTGAAAATATTAGCTAGTGAAACATGCTTCAGGTACTGCAGCTTCTATTCTTTTCTTATCTCTTTAGCCACTGTCCTAACAGCTTGTTCCAGCTAAGTGCTTTTTTGTTGTTGTTAAATATAATGATTTTTCCAAGTGAGAAAGCACTTGCACATACGCTGTTCTCAATCCACAGTGATCATTTCCCAGCTGGAAATGTAGACTAGTTTGCGATGGTCCTTTGTGTTTTTTGTGTGCTTGAAATGACATGCCTATATTTGTGCTCTGTGGAAGGAAAAAATTGGGAGAACATTTACAAAATGAATATGTGAACTTTTTTTTTTTTTTTTTTGTAAGCATCATCTTAGTCTTCAAACAGGAATGAAAATGACTAGCACTGCTATAAGAAAACTGTATGATGACTTTAGTCATAATATTAGAATGAGTGGGTGACTGTCGAATGTCAAATGCATTGTGCAAAAAACAAAAACAATTCTGCTTGGAAAAGTACGTTTGAGGGTGCTGCAGAGAGACCCCATCTGAGAGTAAGAGAGTCACACTATGCCACACCAAGGGCTGTGATAGCTAAGAAAGTGAGTGAAGGGAAGAGGAGGCAAATTTGTGCAGATTCAGAAGGATACAAAGATGACATTGTGTGACTTTGACTTGTGAAGAGTTATTGTAGACTCTGTACTGAACCTTGGGAACAGTGGTCACACCTCTGTTCTGAGTAAACATTTCTAAATTTTGACCCAAATACAAGCTCAGGGTTAGATTTTCAGCCAGTTAACACTAGACTAGCTGTTAAGTTCAGTGAAACTCCATTGTTTGCATAAGGTGGGAATCTAGCTCTGAGAGACTTCAGAATAAATAGAATTCAGAAGAGAAGTGCAAGCATAATATTCTAAAATGCAAAATTGAAAAGTAATTAACTTTACATTATCACATATTTGCATGATCCTAAGACAAATACTTGACACTTCTGTGGTACACACCCCTGCTCTCCCAAAAAGACTATGCACATCCTGCAGTGTGATCACAGATTCCATAAAATTCTGCACTGAATTTTGTTATATTAAACACAGTTTAGGCCCCTGTATCAAAGAATTGTTGAGGTTGGAAGACAGCTCTTGAAATAGCTTACTCTAACATTCCTTCTCCAACAGGATCAGGGATTGTACACAGGTTTTGAGTATCTGTAAAGGTGGAAACTCTGCATTCTTTCTGGCCAGCCTATATTTCAGTGTTAAAATGCTCTCATGATTTTCATGATTTTTTTTAATGTTTATATGATATATTGAATTTCAATTTGTGGCTACAGTCTCTTGTCCTGTTATTAGGCAATAAAGAGAAGAGTCAGTCTGATTGACGCCTCCCATCAGATATTTAAAAATACTGATAAATTCTACTTTCCCCCTCCACCCCCCTTGCCCCCAACCTGCTTTTTTTTCTCTTTTCCATATTAAACATTCTCTGCATTAACCTCTTTTGAACTGTCCTCACCTTTCATTGAAATGCAAACAGAATCTGAGCAGAAACTGAACTCAAAAAGTCTATGCCCCCCTCCACTGTTCTGAGGACACTCTTCTTCTCTGATTCAAGACCTAAGATCAAAAGCTAAATTTTAATATGATGGAGACTGAAAACTTTAAGATGTTGCTTGTCAGTGGGAAATATATACTTATACACACACTCAAAAAAAAAAATAACCCAATCGGAACAAGCAGTCGTAAATGTCACAGTCTTAGTGATTTCAGTGTTTTGAGTATTGTTGCAAAATATTTTAATGTTGCAAGAGTATCACAGAATCATCTAGGTTGGAAGATCACCTGGATCACCTCCAAGATCACCGAGTCCAACCTCTGACCTAACACTAACAAGTCCTCCACTAAACCATATCACTAAGCACTACGTCTAAATGTCTTTTAAAGACCTCCAGGGATGGTGACTCAACCACTTCCCTGGGCAGCCTATTCCAATGCCTAACAACCCGTTCTGTAAAGAAGTTCTTCCTAATATCCAACCTAAACCTCCCCTGGTGCAACTTTATCCTCCTCATCCTGTCACCAGGTATGGGGGAGAATAAACCAACTGTCACCTCGCTACAGCCTCCTTTAAGGTACCTATAGAGAGCGATAAGGTCACCCCTGAGCCTCCTCTTCTCCAGGCTGAACAATCCCAGCTCCCTCAGCAGCTCCTCATAAGACTTGTTCTCCAGACCCCTCACCAGCTTTGTTGCCCTTCTCTGGACTCGCTTGAGCACCTCCATGTCCTTCTTGTAGTGAGGGGCCCAAAACTGAACACAGTACTCAAGGTGCGGCCTCACCAGAGCCGAGTACAGGGGGACAATCACTTCCCTGGACCTGCTGGCCACGCTGTTTCTTATGCAAGCAAGGATGCTGTTGGCCCTGGCCATCTGAGCACACTGCTGGCTCATATTCAGCCGACTGTCAACCAATACTCCCAGGTCCTTCTCTGCCTGGCAGCTTTCTAACTCCTCATCTCCCAGCCTGTAGTGTTGCTTGGGGTTGTTGTGCCTCAGGTGCAGGACCATGTGAAAATTAAAGCTGAGCAACAAAGAAGTTCATGTAGTAGATTAAAATGCATCTTGTTTTGGTCTGTAATATTGGTATTTATTTTAGAAAGTTAAGCCTACTCATGCTCAGCTATAGCTAATACAGTAAAATAAAAGTTCTGACTGTGGGAACCCATGTGTGAAAGTTCAAACCTTTTGTATTCCACATCCAGTGTTTTGAAAATATTAAAATGAAAGGTTAAGAAATAACAAAGTATGTTGCTAATAAAATAGCTGCAGTGGTTGTTATTGCCAGATGAAGATGGCATTCGGGAATGTTATTTAGACTGGAGACAGCTGCATACAGTAGATAGAAGTTGAGGAAATGAGGGTGAGGAAACAATTGTAATATTTCTCCTTTCTTTTTCCATCTCTGGGTGTTTATTGAAGCAGAAAGAATTTGTCATTAGTCTTTCTTTGTAATTGGTCCTTTAATTGGCTGGCTTTCCTCCATGTAAAACATGGGAGGAGCACGTAGGAAAAGTGAAACACATGCCTGCAGTGAAGAAACAAGAGGTAGAGAATGATTTAATCTCCACCAAGCCAAATTTTCTCTTTTCCTTTTGTAAAGAAAAAATAAATAATTTTTCCTTTAACATCATCTTTCTACTGGAATGGAACTTCTCTCTGTAAAAGGTAGGTTTTTCTTACACAGGCTCCTTTAATAATGTGATATTTAGGAGGTGACTATTAGAAGCACCTTCATAGATTGCAAATGTGTATTGGTGGTTTAAGTGAGTAGGTGTACTTCTTGTAGTGCTTCCTTCAGTGGAAGTCTAGCAAGAACAGTGTGTAAATTCTGCACTCTTGCAGTGCAGTTGAGCTGTGGCAGTATTTGGAGCTACAGTCTGCCTGTGGTTCAGCAGCAGTTTGATGGTCTGTCCCTGTTTGCCTTGAAAACTAAAGTTTACTGAGAATGTAAAACACAGTGGAATTACTCAAGTTGTCAGATAGATGTTCTTCAAATGTAATGCAACTCCCCAGAGTACTGAGGAATGTCTAGGGACAAGTGAAAGCAAGAACAAAGAAAAGGAGGGTAGATGATAGGAAAGTGGGGAGGGAGTCAGAAAATAATGGTAAGCTATAGGAACCTTTGTCATGTAAAGCTACGGACTTGAAGTTTTGCTGTTTTTTTTATTTATTGGTATTTGCTAGGTTATAAGTGTAGCAGTGAAATACATAATTTGCATAAATATACTCTTAAAGCAGGCTTAATTTTTGTTAGGCTGCATTGTTTCATTCAAATTGAACTGAACTGTCTTATATACTTTGATATGCCAGGAAAAATTAAAGATTACCTTGTTTACAAGTTTAAATTTAATGATGTTTAATAGTCATATGCCATCTAAGATAAAGACCAGGTTATCATACTTAGGAAAATCTGTATGAATCACAATCCTATTGGCTCCAGGGTATTCTTCCACAATGGAAGTCACACCACAGATTGGAATTTAAAACCTGTAAAAAGTCAGGATTTGAAATGTGAACTTGGTAAGGTGTTTACTACAGCATGTCTTTTCTAATAGGTAGAGTAAATACTATATATATATATGTATATATATAAAAACTATAGGATTGTACACATTAGATTATGTGAACTCTGAGCCTTCTGTGAGTTCTATTGTTGAGAAGAATTTTGAACTAGCATTATGAAAGGATGGCTAATATGTGATTGTCCCTAGTTACCTTCTTTCTCTTCTGCCCTTTGTATTGTATCCAGGTTTTTAATAAGTTTCTATAAGCTGTAAAAACTTTCTACATTTTTTCCCAATTTATTCTAAGAAATTATATTATCACAATGGTCTTTACATTTGTAAAAGTGATGCTTTCATTTTTGCTTATGATTTTTTTTAAATCACTGAAATCCCTTAGATTTTTAATAATTTTTTTTGGTAAATGTCAATGTATGGTATGAATACATTTTTTTCCTTTTTTTTATAGTGAAAAAAGGAAGGCTGGATAAAGCAGCTGGTAAGTCTGATTTCCCTTTTAATTTCTGCTTTATTTTCCTTGAAAATGCATGTGTGTACCATAACAAATCATTTAAACCTGGGATGACTAATATGCATGTCATCAAGAGTTCCTCACCAAACAAATGAGGGAGTGTTCTAAAGATCAAATTAACAAAAATGATTAGACTCTTAGTCTGTTATTTTCGGTTGCTAATTGTTACTGTCTCTCAAACAAATGTTAAAGATATTTCAAAAAAAAACAAACAGTTTTACATAACTTGACCTAAATATACCATGGGTCAAGAGAAACTTTTATTACAAAGAGTGCAGTGTTTTAGCTTCACCAGGTGGAGGAGTGTCTGAATTTTCATAGTGAGGAAAAAGCAGTTGGGAGGCCATACCTAACTGATGAGCAGTTATGTAGGTCAAGTATAGGCCCTAGTCAATAAACATGAGCAAAATCAAGCTGCACAGGATGCTCTAAATCTGCTACTAGGACCAAGATTTAGGCAAGAAGTAGGAAAAAAATATATATATATATATCCAAACTTACCCAGAGATTTCTCACATATAGGTAAACTATACTTTTTTAGATTCTTCATGATATTCATAAATCATTATACCAGCTTCTCCTGAGAACTAGAACCTAATCAGTGTAAAAATTTGCCAGTAGTTGTCTGGTTAATATGTTTAAGTGACCCCTGCAAGTTGTTCAAAGTTAACTGGATTAAAGAAAGATAACCTGAAATAGCACAGCTTAATTTGTTTTCTGGGAACCTGATTTTTCAACTCTGAAGGAGCTGTTCTTCACAGTAAGCTCTGAAGTATTTGTATCAAGTTACAGATAGAAGAAACTTCATTAATATCTTCACACCATCAAACTGTTTTGTGGTGTTCAGCAAATCTTTTATTTTATTTGTGCTCAGAGGTGACAATTTACAAAAGATGACTGTCAGACTGAATTACTTGATACAAGTTAAGAAACTTTAATATTACCTTATTCTGTAGAAGACTTGTTAAATAGTGTGAATGGTGTATTCTCTGATAATTGGTCTTTTTTTGTGGGGTAGAAATTTATGCAGATGGTGACTGAGTATGGTGTTGACATAGCCCTATGTTTCTCAAAACTTAGATTCTCCTAATTTGCTCCTCTTTGTAAACTGCCATAAATCTGCTGTGCTCTGTTTTGCATTGAAAGCTAAAAATATGAGCAAAGGCAAAATCTGCTCTTCCTTTTCCTGCACAGCATTGCACAAGACGCCCCCATTTCTGACAAGCAAAAAGTTGGGAGTTGCAGTAATGGCTTTGTGGAAATAAAACTTTTTTTTTTTTCCTTTCTTTTTTTTCTTTCTTTTTTTTTTTTTCTTTTACAAAATCTGCATCTCCTTTCCACTACCAGAGTAGCTGAGTAACATTCACTTTTGGCAGTTATTCTTTCAGGAGGTTACATATCTGCTTGTTTGGAAGATATCTTTTACGTTTTGTTACTTGATATAACTCAAAAAAAATCTGAAGAAGTTTAATTAATAGTAAAGTTCTGGAGGGTAACATCTAGATACAGGGAAAAGTTTAAAAGGCCAATGAGCTCCTGGTGAAACTGCAGTTTTAAAAGGCAGATTACAAAGTTCCAGGCAAGAAAAAACAATGATAATGCAGAGAGACTGAAAATTTAGTTCTTATTCTAGAAATGGACCTGGGGAAAGATGGAAAGTAATCACGATTTACTACTGTTTTCAGTAATAAGTTAATTAATTGTTCTATCATATAATTTATTTTCCTTTAAAGTAATGAAATTTAACTTTGGGTGAGGTTGTTGTGGTTTTGATTTACATTTAGAAATAGATTCAGGTGCTCCAAATGGTTGGAATTAAACCCTTTAGGTTGCTATTTTTCAGACAAGTGATTATAACGGAAATCTGCTTTGAAAATTTCTCACAGCTTAAGCTGCAAGTCTCCAAACCAGAAATGACTATTTTCTACCTGTAAAACACAAATTTTCACCTTTTGACTCAAGTAAACAGGAAGATTACTAGGACATTGTGAATCACACGCTAACACCATTTTTCAAAAATAAGCCAACAGACTTCTAAATCTGTACTCACTTTATCAATATTTTGTTAAAAGTAAGAACAAAGATGTATTTGAGGAGATTGGTTACTGTTTTTATTAAAAAAAAAAAAAAAAAAAAGTTCTTGTTACATAACATCCTTTAGTCCTTTTGTCAAACATTATCATCTTTGCTGGTTGATAAGATGTACATGGAGGATGTACAGAGGTAACTTCTCTTTCATGCTTTTTGGTAGTTGCTATGTAATTTGATACAATATATTCAAGAGACTGTTGTAGACAAACAGCTTCCCCTCTACTTAGAGTGGTTGATTAATCTGTGTTAATATAGACAGCTCAAATATGGCTTGTTTCTTGGGCACCTCTGACAGTCATTCTAAAAATAAATAAATAAATAAGTATGCCAGTGTTGATCCTTATGTAGAATGCTGGATGTTAATACAGGCTGAAAAGCTTTTCTGGATAGCTGTGTCAAGACAACGTAATATGCCCTTTGCTGCACTATATTCCTGTGTAAGGCCCTGTCATGATTTTGGTTGGGATAGAGTTGATTTTCTTTGCAGACGCTTGTCTGATTCTGTCTTGGATTTTTGATGGGAATAGTGGTGATAACACAGCTATATTTCAGTCATTGCAGAACAGTGCTTACACAGACTTGGACTTTTCTGTTTCTCCTGCTGCCCTGACAGCAAGGAGGCTGGAGGAGAACAAGAAGTGGAGAGGGACACAACCAACACAGCTGACCCAAACTGACCAAAGGGATGTTCTATAACATATATCCAGCTCAGCAATAAAAGCCGGGGTAAAGAAGGAGGAAGGGGGTGGACATTCAGAGTTAGAGCATTTGTCTTCCCAAGAAACTGTTATCCATGATTCTTGCTTACCTAGAAGTGACTGAACATCAGCCTACAGATAGGAAGTAGTGAATAAATTCCTTATTTTGCTTTGCTTGTTTGCAAAGCTTTTGCTTGGCCTGTAGCTGTCTTTATCTCAAGCTGTCTTTGTGAGAAACAAAGTTTTGTTTTTGCAGTAGAGAATTATTTTTCTGTATTCCGAGGTAGTTTTGTGGTCATAATAAGGAGAAGTGCTAAGTGGATAAGTGGACAGTAGAAGGCCTCACTGTTCCAAAATAATGTAGAAGCTTGAGAGAAAGAGGATGAGCAGTGTGAGAACAGTAAAACAAAGATCGCAAGTTCTCAAAACATAAGAAAAGAAAAATTAAAGGGTTGAAAAAAAAAGAAAATTTGTACATATATGGTATAGAGGAGCGTCGAGTAGCTTGAATCTGTAGTACTCAGCCAGTGAGGAGACATGGGAGGTGATCAGGCGTTGGGTAATAGGGAATAAAAGGTTATGATTTGTTTACTAAAATGCGCTCCTGATCGACAGGATGCCCACCATTGCAATCGCAAATAAAATAAGCTTCACAGAAGATCCTCTCTGAAGAAAATTATTTGAGATTTTTCTCACCGTCTTTATCTCAAGTCAATGAGTTTTCTCAACTTTCTGCTTTTCCTCCACATCACACTGTGGGGGACAAGAGCAGCTATGTTGTGCCTAGCTGCCTATTGGGGTTAAACTAAAATGGGCCCTAAAAGGCAGAGTAGTTCTTGTGCTTTTTTCAGTGATATTTTCAAGCGGTTTGAAAAATTTTCAGTTCTATTCTTTCTGCTGTTTAGGTCCTATTTTAAGAATATGAATTCAGTGCATTTGCAATAATATTTACAAGAGTGAGTTCAGTTGGGGACAGCACTTGAAGACTGGTTTGCAGTTGCAACTAGAGACAAAACTAGATTCACACACAAAAGATGTGATGGAATTGCATTGCTACAAGTTTGTGGTCTCACATTAATTGCACATAAGTTAAATAGCTATTCCCCATTATCATATCACCTGAAAGCAAAAATAAATAAATAAATAAAAATAAAAATTGCAGAGAGGATATGCATGCTGGTTTCATGTAAAATCTATCAGAGAAATTGATAAATAATCAGTGAAGCTGTATCTGGAAGCTGATCCCCTAAAATACTTGTTCACATGTAGGCTTATGTTCTCTCCTACCTGTAACGTACAGGGATTTTCCTGTTATAATCTCATAATTAACAAGGATTTCCTTGTTCAAATCCTGTATCAAATCCTCAAATATGTATTTGAGAGGTATCTTTGAAAGTGTTTGGTGGGTTAAGAGTTAAGAGTTAAACCTCAATAACCTTGGAGTTGAATGTCTTCTAGAAGAAAAATAAATAAATAGGACTGTAACTAAATGTTCTTGTTACAACTTTTTTCAGATACATTCAATACCTATGTTGTTTTGAAAGTCCGTAATTTGAAAAGCACTACAATAGACAGAAGAGGAAGTGAACCTTCCTGGGAACAGGACTTCATGTTGTAAGTAACAGCAAATTCATATCAATTGGCTGTGTTGCATCTTTGCTGTATTTGGATATGATAGTTTAGAACAGTTGATAATATCTGAGACATCATACAATCAGCAAAAGCAAAGGAAATATTACCCAGCTCAGAGAAGGTGCCAGGCAAGTTCTAAGAAACAAAGTTATTCAGCCACATCATGGATCAAGTCCAGCAGCCAACAAGTGAAATAAAATATTTGTCTCTAGGTTCTTTAATTCTGTGTGATATTTTAGGAATACAGCAGTAAGAGGAAAGACATCTCAAATTGATTCGTATGTAACTTGATTTATATTTTTCTCATATTTCCTCCTGTGATTCATATGTACTTTCCATTTAATCTATTTAACAGCATATCTAGGTAGTTTCTTTACTGACCTCTATCATTTTTAATTTGTCTGCATATCTTTGTCTTCTTAACTCGTCTCCATCTTGTTATTCATTTTTGTTCTCTTTTCTCCAAAACCTTATATAGCTTCTAGAATCTCACTGCCCAAGAAGGTCCAAGCATGTACACGCTGACTGACATTGTGATGAAACCTACTTTTAGCTGAAAATTTCAAGGCAGTTAATGAGGCTACCCCCCATCTCAGTATTTAAAAACAATAAATATGCAGCCTCTACTATTTTTCTGTCCGTTCTCCCATGCTTTTGATTCCCTCCTTTCTCCCTGCATAAATCTTTGTCACCACATGCTCTTTGTGGAATGATAGGGTAGAGTTGGTTGAAATATTTTTACAAATTTAAACACTATTTGGCTTTTTTCTTTTAGGTTGTTCTCACATATTTTATCCAAATGTATTCGTGTTTTATCAAAAAATATTTTGAACATTTTTACTCTATTTACTGATTACTAAAAACTATAAGTATCTTTTGATAGGCTCTACATGTAACATTATTTGGAATAACCCAATGAAATGTAGTTTCATTCTATATTAAGGGTGGCATTGCTAAAATCTCCATCCTTTTTTTCTTCTGCTTCACAGATATTTCATGTAAACCAATGTTATTTCATAGTGCTTTTAGTCTCACTTGATGTCCTTAGCTTCATCAGAATTTTATCCTCAAGTTATTAAATTTGAGTTTTTTCCTGATGTCATGCAACTGATTTCTTTCTGTTGTCGTGCAACTGAGAACTGTTACAGAATATCAGCTTGCTTTAATTGAAGACTAAGATGGACCAGTTTTTATTTACATTAAGCCAATATTTACACCTTCTTTGCATGACATTTTATGGCTAGAGTAATGGAATATCGAAGAGGTATTCAAAAATCTGGTTTCCAAGTTTCCAACCATGTAAAACTAATCTTAATCTGGGGCTAATTCCTCCTCTGCTTCCCAGTCATCAGGTTTTTCTAGCAGACTGTTCAGAGATGCATCTTAAATTATCCAAACTGGAGTAGCTTATCTGTCTTTGAAAATAATGAGAAAAGTTAATATCAATATGAATATCTAGCCTTTATAAAGTTACACTGCAACTGTAGCTTGTTGAAAAAGATTGACATTTTCTACCGTACACTAACGTTGTGTCAAGATGATTTTTTGGCACTTTATTAATCTGGACATAAAGTTTTATAAAACACTGGGAGAGTATTGGGCAGCAAGGTAATAGTGTGTCAGGAAGATCAACAGGTAAATTTCAGCAATTACCCTATCCATCACCTTTGAGTGAAGGAGGCAATTAAAAATAACTTAAATTGGAAGTGTAACATGTCCTTTAAGTTTCCCTGAAAAATGTGTTAGAACATCATTTTTTGTTTTAATTCATAATGTACATAAATGAGTGTTCCATGACATCAATGAGAATGAGCAATTTATTAGGATTATTTTTAAGTTTGCAGTTTATTACTAATATAACCATAAACCAGTTTGCCAGCATGCACTGAAACAACTAAATCTAATTAGAAGTTGGAGGAAATAATTTACATGCCTGCTGTAGCTCTATCTACTGCTTAAATTTATAACCTGACAAATGTTTAAAAGGTACTATAAAAATACACTTATATAGACTTTGTACTACCAAATCATGCTGTTGTCTACTTTTTAAGGACTCTCCTTTTCTGCCTGTTATAGTACACTTGGGGGTGGGATGGGGAATGAGGACCTATTCCATTGCACTGCTAACTCATTTCTTACAAAACAAACAAACAAAAAAACCCTTTAAGTTCTGAATATGCAGTTTTCACTTGTTCCTTAATATATTTGTAAAGAGTCAAGGTGAACAAAAATTCTCTCTGCCTATTTAATTGCATGAGTGCAGTGGAAAATTAGACTTTGAGGCATCCAACACAGTGTTTTTGACAACAGCATGACATGGTGAGTTCAGTACTTGTCTCAAGAGTGGCACCCTTTGCTCTTCTCAGATTTCATTTGCCATTTTCCTGATACCTATAAATATATAGTAATTCGCTAGTACACCACACCACATCAGATTACTTTTACTAAAATTTAATTCAAACAGAGACTACATACCATCAGTCACAGCAGCAGATAATAATGCCTACTTTATTTATATTTACAGAACTGGTATGTAATTGTTTATATTAGAATATAAAGAAATGACAGATACTATGAGGAAATAATTTACACTTCCCACAATTTTAGTTCACTGTCATGGGTGAGTCACATGTCCTGCTAAAATTTAGCTTTAAAATCCTGCAAAATAAGGTTGTGCTATGATTATTTATTTATTTTTCTGGCTCACAATCAAAACCAGCTAGTAATAAAGTGTGTGCATCTTATAAATAGAATAAAAATAGAGATAGAACCAGCAGCTCTTGAAGTTGAGAGCAGTTTTCCCATTGTGTCTGTTGTACATTGCATTGTTCTACAGTGCTACTTCTCAATTCTGATGATGGGAATAAGCTCCAAACATCTTTTATCCTTGTCTTTTTTACCACGAAAACAAGATATTAGAAACTGACTTACTTCCCTGTAGGAGATTGTTTCTGTTCCTTCTCTTTGGGTTGTTTTTGGTTTTGTTTGCTGTTATGAGGGAAGATGTCTTTTTTTTTTTCTTTTTTTTTTTTTTTTTTTCCCAAACAAAATTTCCCATTTTGTATATTACTTTTAGCTGAAGCTGATGGTAATATGGATTGGCAGTGTGTGCAACATCATGGCCGACATTGTCAACCCTTAATTCATTAAAAATATTCCTATGTGTTTTATGTTAAAAATGATTGTGAATCCTACTTTCACTGAAGAACTCACCTACCAAAGATCAGCTATTTTGCCTTACTCCTGCACTTATGTTAGTTTTGGTGGATCTTGAGAATGCAGATTCTTTAGGGCTGTCTTGAGGAAACTAGTGTCCTGTGGAGGCTACTGGAAAACTCATCTGCAGAAGCTGCTCAGAAGAACCTGAGCTAAATGCACTTCCTGGTCCTGTATTCTTTTTGGGTTATATCCAGTAGTTCCAAATCATGTAGCAGAATAAGGATACTGATGGATAAAGATGAATAAAGATGAATAAAGGTATTGATGACTGGCAATTGTGCCACGTATTTCCAGCAGAATTGTCCTCATCGGTTTGTAAAAAGCAGTTTTGAACAATGTCTGGTCTAATGTCTATATCGTGACTCTATTTTGCATTTGATGAGTATACTGTACTGAATACTGTACCCCTATGTGTATATTGTAAATCACTAACTCAGTGTTATGATGGAGTAGAAGAGCCTGTATTTTCAGTTTAATGATTTGTGTATTCATTGTTTTTAGTGAAATCAGTGCTGATGAAAAGGGCTTCACTATAGAGCTGTGGAAGAAAGGCTTGCTCTGGGATAGCATTTTAGGAATTTTATGGATTCCCCTTGCAGCTGTGGAGCATGCAACAGATGTAAGTTGACCTTCTGTGGAAATATAAAGCAAATGAGTAAAACAATGAATTTCTCATTTTTATTTTCCCAGACTAGTGTAATGACATTTATAATTGATGTAAATTTATGATCTCAATTGCTTCAGTGTGTAATACTGAGGCATAGTGCACATGTGATTCAGTGACAACTGATGTCAATTAGCCATGTATACCCTGGAGAACTGACTCACACACTGGGTCAGGTATAATTCAGTAAGAAGGTTAGAGTTCATTTGTACTCTAATTATTAGAGAGGCAGAGATGGTTCAGTTTATGGGTTTTGAGCCAGGGAATTTCAAATTGTGGTTCTTGGCCTTGGCTCTTCATAGTGTGACCTTGGGTAAATCTCTATTATCTGCTTCATGGTAATGAGGAAAGAAATAGTACAATGAGAACACAGAAGGATGAGTGGAAAAAACAGGTCGATCCCAAGAGTTATTAAATATCCAACATAGTCGCAGTTAGCCACCAGAGTGAGTGTGCTTGCTCTCAGGTTAGAAAATCAAGAACAAGGATTTTCAGGAGTGTGGAAATATTGAAGCAATTTGCAAGAACTGTGAAACAGTCTGAAGTGTGGAAAACGTTAGAAGAGATGCCTTATTCTAATACTCCACGATTCTCACACTCATCTGTTTTCATCCACATAGTTCATGGGGTCTATATAAAACAAACAAAGAAAAACACTCTGAATTTAGGAAGATCATAGAATCATAGAATATCCTGAGTTGCAAGGGACCCATAAGGATCATCAAGTAAAACTCCTCATACCACAGAGGTCTACTCAAAAGTTTAGACCATGTGACTCAGCGCACAGTCCAAACGTTTCTTAAATTCATACAGGGCTGGTGCAGTGACTACTTCACTGGGAAGCCTGTTCCAGTGTGCGACCACCCTCTCAGTGAAAAATCTCCTCCTGATGTCTAGTCTGAACTCCCCCTGCCTCAGCTTCACCCCATTCCCGTGGGTCCTAACACTGGTGTTTATGGAGAACAGGTCACCTGTTTTTCCACTCCCCCTCGTGAGGAAGTTGTAGACCACAATGAGGTCTCCCCTCAGCCTCCTCTTCTCCAGGCTGAACAGGTCCTTAGCCGCTCATCATACGTCTTCCCCTCCAGGCCCTTCACCATCTTTGTTGCCCTCCTCTGGACACTCTCCAACAGTTTTACATACTTTTTGTACTGAGGTGCCCAGAACTGCACACAGTACTCAAGGTGAGGCCGCATCAGAGCAGAGTAGAGCAGGACGATCACTTCCCTCGCCCTACTAGCGATGCTGTGCTTGATGCATCCCAGGATACAGTTGGCCCTCCTGCCTGCCAGGGCACACTGCTGGCTCATATTCAACTTGCTGTTGACCATGACCCTCAGATCCCTCTCTGCGGGGCTGCTCTCCAGAATTGATTTAGTCTATCATTTTAAAGTTCCACTTCACTGTTTCTTTGCAAATAAAAATGTTTGCCTTGTAATCTATATGCCCCTATTTATTTATTTTTAAATGCAATTGATGAAGTAAATTGGATAATGGAGTAAATGGAGAGAAAATCAGAAAATCTTCTCCTTATAGCATATCCCTTCAGTCTCCATACCTATTTCTTTGTAGGAACTAATTCATATGTATGAAATGACATTTCGATTCTTGAGAGGATGGGTATAGAGCAAGTACCTCCTGTTTAAATTAGAAGTTGCTCTGTTTCACAGTTGCGAAGAACCACTGAGGCCCCAAGTTCAGTTGTTTTGCTCTGCTACCCTAGCTGTTGAGTTATGAGTTGCTGATGTGGTGCTTGTGGCTTGGCAATTAATACAGAAACTTTAAACAAGGTTGTAAAAGCCTTAATTTCTTCAAACTCTCTGAGCCTCCATTTATAATTAGGTTACTGATGAACTTTCTTAGTTATGTATCCTCTTCATCTCAACTCTGCAGTTCTGCTATGGGTTATCAGAATATAATGGAGAGTTGCTTCAGATTCGCTTTTTTTTTGTTTGTTTATTAGCATGTTATTGATCATTCAGCCTTGCTAGAATATACATGTTTGACACCAGTTCAAAGGGGAAATGAAGGTCTCTGTTCATAAGGGTAGATTTCAATGTTTATATTCCTTGCATCATAATTATCTGATCATCTTAATATGGATTTGTCTATGCTGTCTGGAAAGGATTCTAAGATTTTTGGTGTTACAGACACCCATAGAATTAAGGGAAACTTGATTTGGGAAAAAGTGGATAATGCTATAAATCCTATGCAGGTTTCTTACAGAATATTTTTCCAGGAAGGTCCAGGTGCCTGGTGGACATTGCATTCTGAAATAATTAAAAATGGAAGTGAGATTCAAGGCACAAGAACACCAACTTCACATGAGATCTTACTGGATGTCTACTTTGCATTACCGTTTGGTGAGTTCAAGATGGGGGTGTGGGGAAACATCTATAAATATCATAATCAAGAAATTAATGCACTAATAAGTTTCTTTCAATACCAGCTCTCCAACCATTCTGTTCTAAGCTCCTGAAAGAATGTCAAATGGTAATTTTTCTATAGACTTTTAGTTATTAATCACTGAAACATTTGTAAATAATGAATCAGAGTTAGTTCCCATGAGAAGCCACACGAATCATTTTGCTGTTTAATGTTCATTCATATGTAGATTGCAGAGCTACAGAAAGAAATATGCTTCCTTAAAGCTCAGACTACTAGATAATAAATAGTTCATATTTTTGAATTACATGGTCTAAAATTGAATACACCGATACAGCTAATGCGGATTAGAGCAAACAACTTATCTTGGATGTTTGACTAAACTCATGTTAACAGACTTGGGTCGGAAAGGACCTTAAAAGATCATCTATTTCCAACCCCCCTGTCTTGGGCAGGGATGACACCCACTAGATCAGGTTGCCTAGGGCCTTGTCCAATGTGGTCTTAACACCTCCAGGGATGGAACATCCAGAACTTCTCTGGTCAATCTGCTCCAGCATCTGACCACCCACTGAGTGAAGAATTTCTTCCTAACATTTGATCTAAATCTCCTCTTTTTTAGTTTAAAATTATTGCTTCTTGTCCTATCATTATCTGACTTAGCAAAAGTTGCTCTCTCTCTTGCTCTCTTCGTTGTTTTTTGCTTGTTTTTGTTTGTTTTTGTTGTGTTTTTTTTGTTTGTTTTGTTTTTGTTTTTTTTGTTGTTGTTGTTTTTAATAAGTTCCCTTTAAGTATCAAAATGCTGCAATGAGATCTCCCCAGAGACTTCTCTTCTTCAGGCTTAACATCCCTAGCTCTCTCAGCCTTTCTTAATAGGAGAGATACTCCATCTGATAGAATACATCTGATAGGTTGTATACCTTTTCACAGTGCAACTGTGAACTCTTTTGGATTCCTGAGTCACCAACAGGCCTTGTGTGTGTGTGTATATATATATGTGTGTCTGTGTGTATACATATATATATATAACTCTAGTACTATTTTAGCAAAGAAAAGCATTTTAAATGTTAATTTAAGCCTTATTTACACTCTGAGATTTTTATTTATTTATTTATTTTCCCTTTTCCAGCAGCCACACATAATTTTCAGTTGTCTGAAAACTGAGGTTGGTATGTAGGAACTGCTTCCTTGCTATTCATATGTGCCTTGTCCTAAATTGTTCCCACTTATGAGACCAGCTTATTTCCAGTATAATGGAGAGTAAACATATCTTGAAAAGACAGTCTTTACATACAAAACCAGAACAGTAGTACAAAAAAAATGTGGTTTATAAAGATGATGACAGAAAAGGACAACTATGTGTACAGTAAAAGTAAAACAGCCATTATAAATGGAGAAAACTTGGTACAATTGACACTTTCTATGCACCACACGTTCTTTTTGGAATGTTTTTTGAATCAGTAAAATGATTAAAATGATTAATGTCTCTTTACATAGTTTTGCTACATAGAAACCTGGTGGATGTCTGTTAAAGAAACTTGCCCTAATTGTATGTTTACAAGCTGTAAATTCAGGTTGTTACTGACTTTAGACTGCTACCTGGCAGGAGTGTCAGGTTTTCACTTCCTGTACTCTTGACAAATAAATTTCTGAGAAATATTTTACAGACATTCCTTGGAACTCTAGACACTGAGTGCCATAGAAATCCTGTAGAGGTCACTGTTATACTGTAGTTTTCTGTGCAGAGGGAAGCATTTAAGAGCATTATGTCTCAGGTATTGAGGAAGACACATATTTATCTTCTACGTGGAGTTTAACTGAGTCATTACATTTTGATTGCTTATTCTGTTGAATGACTTTCAGTTACAGAGAATCTGTCATTGACTGTTAGAATCAGTAGTCTTTTGTTAGGCCAACTTCCACTGGAAAGTTAAAGACTGCATTTTCTCTTCATGTTTCCTGATAGTTGCCTGTTTGAGAATGCCAGATACATCATCTGCAGAACAATGTAATGAATTCAGTTGAAATGAGAGGCCTACATGCTTCTCAGACGATATAGCTTCATGCGGACTTGAAGCATTGTATGTAGTGTTGGAGAAGTACTTTAATGTACAGTTTGCATATGCATAGAACAAATGCATAGTTTGTTCATGGATGCTTTTTTTTTTTTTTTTTTTTTTTTTTTTTTTTTTTTTCTCTAAAAGTATGAGCTAACCATACTTGTGGTAGCAGTAAGGTGTTCGTTTGACCACTGCCATCTAGACTGAACTCTATTAAAAGACTACTAAGTAAAATGAGGATCTCATTTAAAATTCTATAATCAAATTCACAGTAACAAAATTTAGATATATGTATACATAAGGGATACAGGTTGGATGGGGCTTTGTGCAACCTGATCTAAAGGAAGGTATTCCTGCCCATAGCAGGGGTGTTGGAATTAGATGATCTTCAAGATGTATTCATTACTGCTTATACACATTGAAACAAGTTTTACTGATTAATTACGTTACTTTAGGGTTGTCCATCTGAACTTCTTTGCCTAGCAACAGCACAGCCAAGTTGAGAAGCTGGCATTTAACCAGGTGGTTGTGTTTTTTTACCTTTTTTCCCCCCTATAAGTAGAAATGCAAGCATGACCTGTGGAAATCAGTTAAACCTGGAGTTTTCCCCTAGGGGTTCAATCTCTGAAGCGTTCAACATATGTTCACAAACAGAAGCCTTAGCCATGGGACTTAAGAAAAATCATTTCTAACAGGAGGTTAATGAATCACAGAATCACAATGTTTCTATAATTAGCAATTTTGCACAGCTGAGTAATACATATCATACCTTTCTTTTAGATTGCTGATATGTGTGTACTGTGTATATCCTTTGATTCTGAGACCCAATGTATGCAGGTTATAGATCTGGACAAAATGTACTTGTAGGACAGGAACAACTTAGGCTGCAATAGCCTTTGTGGTATTCTGGGGACAAGACCGGTTTAAAAAAATAAATAAAATGTAAGAATAGTTGTTTCAATAGCTAAAAGAGAGCAAATATTAAGCGTTTACTGTCTACCATAAGTTTATGTTGTGGTTTTGGACAAAGACAAGTAGATAACTATTATAATAGTCATAGAATATGAGAGAAAAAGGCTTCTTTAGGTGACTCTTCAGTCAACAGAACTTTTGTTCTGCAGTCAAAATATAAACCATCTGAAAAATATTTTTTTCTCGTTTGTACCTGTATTTGTGCTTGGGATTGCCCTGGCCCACTGCAGACCTTGCACCTGGCCCTGTTGAACCTCATGAGGTTTCCATAGTCCCACCTCTCAAGCCTGTCCAGGTCCCTCTGGATGGCATCCTATCCATCCAGTGTGTTGAGTGCACCACACAGCTTGGTATCTTCAACAAACTTGCTGAATTCCAATTTCTTTCAATTTCATTCAATTTTACTCAATTTCATTGGCCATGTCACTGACAAAGATGTTAAACAATACCAGTCCCTGTACTGACCCTGAGGAACAGCACTTGTTAGTGATCTCCAACTGGACATTGAGTCATTGACCACACATCTTTGAGTGTGACCATCCAGCCAATTCCTTACCTAACGAGTGGTCCATCCATCAGATGCATGTCTCACCAATTTATAGAAAACGATAGCATGGGGATCAGTGTCAAGTGCTTTGCACAAGTCTAGGTATGTGTGGTGTTCCAAATTATGCAGTTGGAAAACCACAATATCCTGTTTTCTGTAGTGTTTCTTCAGCTTATATGACTAATATTACTTTTTTTTTGGCAGATAACAAAACTGTGAGTAAGTAGTGTGAGAGGGAATAAATCAACATAGTTCTGAATACATAACAAGAACATTAAAAATAATAATAATAAAAAAATAAAAAGAGATGGGCACAGACTTTTTTCTAATCAGTAAGGAAGAAAATTTACTGAGGTTCAGGGCCAGATCATGAATCTTCCTCTCAAGAAAACTCTTAGGATGATTTATGGAGTAAAATGCAGAAAGTAAGTTTGCATATCTCGTTGCAGATGGGATTTACTAGACATTTCCAAGGATATAAGAACTTGAAATAAGGCCAGTTTTAGGTCTAATATAACATGGTGTTAAGTTAAATCTGATTCTTTACTAAAAATTATTGTAATCTTGGAACACTGTGCATGGACACATGAGAAATATATGCACCTTTAAGAACAGGAGATGGAGTGGAAAATTGAGATCTGCTTTCTTCCCAGTCCAACAGCAGTTCATTTTTTCAGTTGTGAAATGATCTGTTTCCAAGTACATGTGACAAAGGGGACTTACTAGGTCCTCTTAAAGTTCCAACAGTCAAAGTGATGTTGGAACTCTGCTTCTGCTTTTCATGTAGAACATATGATTTAATTATAATATTTTGGAATCATCAGGATTATTTCCCTATTACTTACAATATTTGTGGATTAAATATTTGCTACTTTTTAGAAGTTATTTCTACAAAATAGACAAAAATTACTCTGTATATTTTTTTAATTCCCCTCCTCAGATGTGCATGAAGATTTAGATTACAGAGACTGCTACAGAGGGATGCCCCTCCAAAGGACAAGTCATTCACATAAAGACACACATGATAGACTGTCATCCATGGAAAGTGGTCTCAGCATGCAAGAAAACAAACTAAGGTATTTTAATTTGTCATATCAAGCATGTATCATAACTTACTGATTTTTCTTTAAGTGATATTCAGTGGTACAATTATTTTAAGCAAGTATGTGACTGCAAGCTTTTTAAAACTATAAAGCCATAAAGCATACTTATACCATCGTGGTGGGACAGAACATAATCTTCATATTTCATTGAAAGAAAAAACATGAAGAATACTGTACAAAGAAATTGGCAACATGTGTGCCCTCTTGATGAATCATTGATTGTCAGAAAATGAGATTTTAGCCTACAAAAAAAAAAAATGTAGATAGAAAAGTAAATCAGAAATATAGGAATTTGATAATAATAATAATAATAATGAATTAAGAATAGAATCAATTAATGATTTGAAAGCAATAAATACATTTTAGAATCTATTGCAACAAATTATGGATGTTTGTATACAGATAAATGAAAGCTAATACATTTATACTTCTGAAGCTAAGGTGATATCCTAAAAGGACAATATTTTAAAGACAATGAAGTTAGTCATTGACTTTTCTATGTTCTTTAATAGCAAATATATGGTAAAGCAAATTTCTTTCGTATAAAAGGAACATTTCATCAGAACTGGAAGCCACTCTTTATATTCATCCTTGTTTCTAAAACCCCTGCTGCTTATAGCCATGAGGATGTTCTCATCTCCTGTTTTCCGTCTCTGCTGGAACTGTGTTTTGTTGGAAGAATCTCTCTTGAACAGTGTTCTGAATTGGAAAACAAGAAACACTACTTGTTCACTTGATTACTTTTCTGCCTGTTTAGTGAATTAAATAGGTTTAGGGATGAAAAGTCTAATTTTCATCCTACTCTCAGCTAATCACTGTTCTCCCCATGTTGTCCCCCTCCTGAGTCATCATAACAGTTTGTCTAGCCATTGAATTAACCAGACTGGATAACTGTTGTGGATTAAAATGAAACATGTCAGGTTAGTTTCCATTCAGCTCAGCTTTGTGGTCCATTTAGCTTGGCAGATGCTCAAATATTTTGTTGCATCATGAAGGAAGAGCAGGAATACGCAGGGACAGTCCTACCTTATTCTAGCTTAGTGTTAGTAGATCGGCAGTCTAAATAATGAGATGCATACTGAAGCATGGGAGAGAAAGCTTTTCACAGAGCTCTGAAAAATTGAACCCCATCTCGCAGATTTAGATTGTGCAAGTAGCAGTAAGACTTTCTTTAACATTATTTTCTACTTTGTGATTCACAGGCAATGTGCTGCTTGTGTGATACTTAATTTTAATATGCACAAGGCAGTAAAGAAATTAAAACTGTGACCAACAGGAAAAACAAGCAATATTTCTAAGAGTGTCAAATGGGACAGCAAAGTTGATAGAGCAGTGGTATATAAGATTCCTCATCAAGTTCAATGTGGCTAAGCATTGAGAACTTTTCAGTAGTATTAAAATGCAGAAACTTGCACTGTTCACTGTCAGATATGAGTTGATTAAAAGCTGTTACATAATTATGTACTCTCTGAAGGTATAATATGTACACACTTAAATGACCTTTTCTTTTGAATTTCAATGACTTACAGTAAGAAAGTGCTAGAGCCTATAGCTTCGACACAAAATGACTAAAAAATGAGTTTGCAAAAAGATCAAGCTCATCAATGCAGTCAGCCAGTATATATTATATATGTGGTACTACAGCATTTTTGGCTTTTGTGATCACTTCTTTTTGTTTACTTTCAAGTTCTTGCAGGATATTAGAAGAGAATTACAACTGCTTCCTTAGGCTGACAGCTGTCAGAAAAGTATAGGGAAATAGTTCTTGAATTATTAAACATGTGAACGGTCATTAGCATATTGTCAGATCTGACATATCTCTTTGCTCAGAGGCTCAGATCTCTGTTGAGATTAAGCTAAAAAATAAAAATAAAAAAATCATCTATAGACTTAGATTAGACATCAGGAAGAAATTCTCTGTAAGGGTAGTGACCTGATGGAACTGGTTGCCCAAAGAAGTTGTGGATGCCCCAACCCCGGAAGGTGTTCAAAGCCAGGTTGGATGGGGCCTTGACCAACCTGTGTGTGGCATCCCAGCCTCTGGTGGAGGGTTGGAACCAGATGGTCTTTAAGGTCCCTTCCAACCCAAGCCATTCTATGATCTTGATTATGGAATTCTTTCCTTAGTCTTTTTGCCCCAGATAAATTTCTTGAATTGAAATGAACTTTTGTATTATTAATTTCAGAGGGTTACCAATAAATTACAGGATAAGATTTTAAATTGAAAACATTTCCATCTAATTATAGGCATTTTCAAAGTGCCTCTATAAACGTATAGTGCCATTTAAAATGCCTTTCTGGAGACACTTCACTTAACTGGCACAATAGAAAGGAAAATACTCATGATTGAAACCAATCCATTAATCAATAGATTATTACCAACAGATCATTCTGTCTTATTTATTATTTTGTTTTAGTATTTGCTACTTTGGTTACTGGCAACTCTTGAGTATGTGTTATCTGTGTCACACTGAAGAAATTGTATTGGTATGAAAATTGTACGTAATACCTGAAAGTGCCGTGTGATGAGTAATAGAAATACTTATTTTGAAGTCAAAGCCCGTTATGCCTGCCCAAGGTTTAATATTTTCATTTTTTTTGTAATGAATCTAGCTGTGGGGCTTGAATGGAAATCAGGCAGATTTGATGCTAACAGCTGACCATAAGGGATGCAGTTAAGTAAAACAGAAAATGAGGAGTTTCTGTTGACCATGGATGAAGTTGAGTAATGCTGGTATAGATGACAAGGTAAAAGGGACCAGTGAAGTAGTAGCTTGTATCTAAACCTAAAAGCATTATGAAACTACTGTTTGAAACAAAATTGTGCTAAAAAGTATATTAAAGAAAAATATTGAGCATCAAAAGGTAAGCTTTTATGTCCCATTTTCAAAATAATTTACTCAGTTTTTGAAACTGTTACCCTCAAAATCTTATTTAAAATCTTTGCTAGATTTTAAAAATACCAATTAAAAATGTTAGACGATGTTAATGCAGTGGTCAACAGTTAACCAGATAAACAAAAGTACTGTGCAGGGGCCTGTCAATGAAACTAAAACAAATGGAGTCATATGGAGTGGGAGCATTTCCATAGCAAGCAAAATTAAACAAAATATTTCTTTAAAAAATAAGATCAAAGGCATTACAGTAGCTCTAATATTGATCTTTCTTTTAAAAAGAATATTAATAAGTTATCTGATGCTTGTCTTTTCTGCAGAGGTATAAATCAACAATAGGACAAGAAAAGACTTGCTTATATAAGTATTTAAAAATCTTGGTTGTTCAGACTTATTAGTCTACCTACAAATAAATAGATGTCATACATCCTTTTAATCAAAGTGGAAAGAAAGGGGAGAGTTGCTGCATACAAAACTATGATAGACCAATGTGTAAGATTATCATTTTAAAACATTAGATTTGATTTTAATTTTAACAGCAACATATTTTTTTTTTTTTTTTCAAACAGGTAAAAATTGTTAAAAAATCTTAAATGTGATACATTGAATCTTTAACTTTCAGGATGTTTCAAAGATTAAGAAACTTTTTACAACCTCCTAAAAATGGAATTCATCTTCCCTAATTTTCTATATAACGAGAAACAAACATTTGTTAAGGTCTAAATTCACTTGAAGTGATCACTTTTGAAGTGATCATTTGTCCAGTAATATGTTTAATTATACAGGCCTACATGAAAGAAAATTAAAATGATAGACAAGAAGAAAATTCTTATAAAACATGCAAATTTCCACCTCTAGGCTACAGGTCAGTAATTCCTGAAACTAAAATCATGTTTCCAGTATGTACCCATAGCTGTTTAAGCTGATAATGTCTGTTCATGTATGTTTGTTTTCTCCTGTTACTATTCACTGACAGTTTTTCCCTCAAAGCTATAACACAGAATAGCTAATAACTGACCTTCCATGAGGTATGATTGTTTCTTTTCATGTTTACTGTGAAAAAGAAATAAGGTCAAAAAAAAGCTTTTAGCTGGTATGCGTGAATCTTTTCAGTACATACGAGGAGAGAATTAATTTGTCATATCTTCTAGTTCACACAGAGAGCATGGTATACAGGTATTTTTATGAAAACTATTTTTGTCTCATTTCTATAGTTTCTAGCATAATGAGATCTGTGGATTACTTAGCATGTGTTGTTTTATAATATTCTACACTATTTCCCGTGGCAAAAACAATTTTTTTAGTCTTTTTATTCTAATTTTTCTGAGTATTAATTTTATTTTATTTTTTTTTTAACTTTTAATCAATGGGATGATAGGAGAAGAAACTTGACTTGCAATTGTTCTTTGATTTGATGTTCTACTATAGCTGTTTTATTTTTTCTATAGATAAGTTTAAATCATGAAATACTTCTATGTTCCAAAGGCAAGGAAAGATCACTGTTTACGTCAAGCTCCCACTAAATGACTTCCCCTATCTATGAACTTTACATATACTGAAGAGCATTCTTCTGAGCAGTTTGTCTGCTTTAGGTAGCTGTTTTCTGCTTGAGTTACAGAAATCATTGTGGATAGAAAGGGATTCTGCACTAGGTGAAACTTCATTTAGCTTCATAGAACAGGCATTTAAAACTCCAAAAGAAAAGAAATATGTTCATCATTTATTTAAAAGATCTACAGCAAGGTAGATTTTTTCAATAAGAGAAAATTGTTATAACAGTGGCTTGCACTTGATATAAACTTAGGCTTTTCTGGATAGCACTGTAGTGCTGAAAGCTCATTCCATTTTTCCTCAGGCTTAATTCTCATCTGTCACTCAAGTTAACACACTCGTTGATGATTCTTCTCTGCTCTGTTGCCCTTGCAGACTTCAGTTCCACCTTCCTGCTTTTTCTCTAATGTTTCTCCTTCAGATCTTTTGTTGCTTAGAACTATTGCTCTTGAGGAGAAGTTCTTTCAAAAACTACTTTTAAAAAGCCTGTTTAAGAAAAAAAAAAAAAAATCTTTTTTAAAAAGAACATTGCAGTAGCTATCCATAGTACAAAAAGTACGATCAATATTTAAATTAGAGCTGGAGAATACTAAGCACCATAAAGATAGTGAAATTGAAGTTTAAGAGATTATGGGTTTTGTAAGATGCCTCTACGTAAGTTTTAAACTATGTTAACTTTAAAATTGGTAATAACTGTATGTGTTAAAAGATTTTGAATGGAAAACTAACAATGAAAAAAAAAAAAAAGATAAATTATAAAGAGCAACGTGTAGAGAAAACATTGTACTCGACAAATTGACAAAATGGGTGTAGTCAGGCAGAGCTGTATCTGAGCTAGAGGTTGTCACTTCTGCAGCATAACCTGAGGCATGAAGTAGAGGCCCAGCTCTGATCTTAAATGGATTTGTGGGGTGTAAGGAGTGCCTGGGCCCCAGGTGTGGCTAGTATATGAAAGTCTACTTGTTTATTCAGTGTCCTGGCAGAGACACCAAATTTCAATCGCAAATTACTGACGTAGATTTTTTTTAAATTCTTATTGATGATAAATTGATTAAAGTGAATTATTATTTTAATATCCGAATTATTTGTCATTTGAAAAAAAATATAGTTTATGTATATTGTGTTTCTCTAAGGACAAGCATTCTGTTGTAGAACTGTAAAGGAATTAATCTGACAAATTTCTTGGTAGTTCTGCTTGGGATGCTCTGTAGAACTCTGTGGAAATAGGGCTTTGTATTTTGGGTAACTGGTTTAATACAACACAGTTTTTAAAAACAGATTTCTCAGATCATTCCTGGTTTTCAACATAACTGTGTATTCCAGTCTACCAATGAGATAATCATGGAGAAGTTACTACTAGGAGAAGAGGTGGTATCTAACTCTCATAAAAGATAGAGCAAAGTTTGTTTTCCTGAGGTATGCAAACCAACCTATAAAACTTAATTATAAAATAGGTTATGCAATTGTGAAAGGTAAATATCTTTGTCACATGGTAGAGATTACTAGCTTCCAATATTATTCCCTACAACTCTATATTGTTTCGCTTGTCCTATAAATCATCGTTACCTTTTTAAAATATTTTTGTTTGTCTGTTTTGCTTGTGATTATTGGAAATGTTCTGATGACTTTTTTTGCATCCTATGATGGCCTGTTATTGAGCTTTAATTGACTTCATCATTAATATTTATGGCTTTGTATTACCTGTTATGGTGAAAACCTTTCACAATAAATGACACATCATTCTGACTTCCCCTGAAATTCTATGTAATAACATTATTCATGAAGAATTCATTAGATGTTGGTGTGAATGGAATAGGGAAATCATTAAGAACTTTGTTTCTTGGTTCTAGATTAATTAAGGTCTATGCATTTTTCATTTTTTTTTCATGTAGCTATAATAATTTACTGTTACGCATCTGTAATTACCAATAGGTTTGTATTCTTCAAAGGTTAACACACTTACACTTTAGTTAAATTACTACTTATATAAAAGTAGGTAGCCTTGTCAGCTTCTGGGAAATAGTTTATCTAATTAATGCTCACAGATGTGTGCAAATGAAGTGTATTCAATCTCTGTGCAAGTATTCCCTTTGAAACTCCTAAAACAAAAATGTAAAAGAAAAGCTGTCCAGTTTATAGAAAAGCTAAAATAGCCAAGTCAGGTATCTATTCTTGTTCAGGCAAACTCCCATTGTCAACTCCCCATCCTGTCCCCCTCCCCACAAAAAAATCAAAACAACATGCAGCAAATTTCAGGTAGAGAGGCTCCAGAGATCTACAGAAAGGTCTATATAACAGAGGGAGAAAAGAGTTCCTGCGGGAATAGGAGAAAATATTTAATTAGGCTACTAGTGCTGGGCCATATTTCATCTTTAAAATGCTTCCTCAAAAGAAGCCAATACAGTCACATACAACGCAGGCTTTACTAGAAACCACTAGAAGTAATTTGCAAATATCACTTGCGTTGTGATGGCTTGGTTACAAACCCTTGGCTAGAATTATGATTGGCATAAAATGAAAAGTTATTTATTATGAACTTCATATTGCTTTTTTTCCTTATGTGATGGATTACCTATCTGTAAAGATTTTCAAACGGGATTTCTAGTATTGATGCGATTTTTGTAGCATTGTCCATTGAATAGTAATTATTGATACATGACTAAAACTGAACATGTTTTCTTCCTGAACTCATGTAAGTAGATTCAAATAGTCTCAAATAGTAAAATCATCTGCCTTGGACACTCTTCCTTTTCTGTCTTGGATATCAAGATTTGAGGTCAGAAAATGTGTATAAGCAAGCACATGATGTAGAGAGATGGCAACAGCTTTTACTTCAGGCTGCAACAATTGCTGAAGGGCAAAGAAAATACTGATCACATAAATGCAGATACTAGAGATAGAGATTAAGTTTGGACTAAAACCCACCTGCTTTCTACAGTGCAGTTCTGTTCAAAGACTACTTAAATATGAGTAGATTAGGATACTAATTTCCAGCATAGATGAATATACATGCATTTTATTTCATTTTTTTTCCACAGCGTTAAGCTAAAGATATTTATATACAGCAGTAGAGCCTTCTCTGTTACTGCTTGATTGTTGCAAATCATAATGAATGGAAGTGGAAACAGGAACAGCATTTTGTGAATTTATTCACAAAGCAAACCCCAGAGTTTTTTGTTGTTGTCTTTGATTGTCAGTTTTTTTTGTTGTCGTTGTTTGTTTTTCTGCAAAAGGTATGGATTATTATTGTTCGTAATATCATTCCGCTCTGGAAAAAAAGTGTTCAAGGAAAAATGTTCACTGAATAAATAGTGTGTATTAATGATTCATTTAGCCTGTGAAGCAGAGGCCTATTCTTACAGCTGCTTATTGCAGTGCACAATTCACATTATTCAAGGCTATCTACAACATGAAAAAAGTTATTTCTTTTCCAGTCATGTCTGTAGATGCAGATTTTTATACTGAAACATAAATAATTAAACTATGCTCTACATTCAGAAAAGCAGAAATGTATGGATGAAGAAATATTTGAGCAACTGAACTAGATCTATAGGCATGACTGCAAATGAACTGTAAGTGGAAAAAATATATGGTATATAGCCTTTCCATTTTAACTATAACAATTTAACTATACAATTTATATACAAACTAACAATTTAACTATAAATAATTGTCTAGCATGCTAATACCATCTTAACTAAATCTACTGAAAGACAACATTAAAATACTTCATTAATATTCAGCTAGTTAAAACTGCAGAATGTATGTTTCAAATATATTCTCAGAACATTGAAAACCATGACTTATCTACCACAATTTATTTTATTTAGATTGGTTAAGGAATTCTTTGCCTTAAATAGGATGACCTCAGTATAGCATAATAACTTTCAGAAATAATGGGCCATTTTTGCTGCCAAAATTGCTTTAGTATATGAAGGAATTTGCTGAAAGGAAAGGCTTCAATATTTCAGTGCAGGAAATATATCTGTTTTGTAACTGAGTCAAGATTGATTAGAAGCCGGTACTTCTCAGGACAGCAAAAGAGGGTCTTTCTAGTGTCTTATTTGGACCAACTTGTGTTTCTTTGTGTCACCTGGTCTTGTAAATCAGTTGCTGTCCGAATTGCTTGTGTTTTTATTCTGATAAATATCTTGCACTTGAGAGACAATGTAACTATTGCAGCACTGAAGAGAGAACGTATCTTGAGGATTTCTCAATTAGGAAGTCTGTCTTGTATCCCTCTATTCATCAGAAAAGCAAGTAGGCTACTTGGTAAAATGTTGATTTACTGCCTGATATGCTTTGCCAGAGAAGAAGGGGGGGTGGGGGAGTCTTCAAAGCTAATATTCTGTAGCAATGTACAGGAAAATATTGGCACTACACTAGGTATACTAAGATAGAAATCACACACACACACACACACACACACACACACACACACACACACAAAAAAAGTGGTTAGGCAGTTAGACTTCATGATTTCATGATCTTTGAAGGTCCTTTCCAACCAAACTATTATGATTCATCCACTTTAGCACTAGGCCTTCATTTGCAGTTGTTCTTCAGAATAACATTTAACGTAATTGAATCATTTCCTCCAGCATAATCAAAAATCAAACAAACAAAAAAAAGTCACAGTTTTGTAAACTAAACCTTGTCAGAAATGTGTGTATCCATGTTTGAGAAACAGAGTCCATCAAACAAAAAGAAAACTCCATGATGCTGAATCCAAAATAGATCTACATCATTCGAAGTTGAAACATTTGAAGTAACTTAAAAGAATTAAGAATTTCCGTACTCGAGGGGTTTAGTACTGAAGAATTTTGTGGCTATCTCGGAAGTATAATAAATTGTTACATACCTTTGGCTGTGTCTGTAAACCCTGTCCAATGTTTATTCTCAGTTTGAATTCAAGCTTTTATATAAAACATCTTGCCTTTGTGTGTGTGCATGTGTGTTAGCTTCTGCACTGGTGGATTTCTAACTATTGAAGATTGACAAAAAGATAACCTTTCAGTACTTTGCTGTCAAAGTGGAATAGAAAAGCTCTATCGTACTGTAGACTTGTGCCCTGGAGACTGTTTTAGTTTGTCACAGCGTGTAAATGGTAGCATAAATGAAGCTATTTCACAGCACATCTAACAATAGGTCTTGAATGACAACTTGCATTATTCCCCTTCTTATTTTTGCATTGTGGGGAGATGACAAAACTAACATCATAATTCAGGATGCTTCAGCTCTAAAACACTTAATTTTTTTTTTTTTCTTCTCTGTTTCTCTATCAGTTCCATCTTAATCCTATTTTAACTACAATTTCCTAATAATAACAATAATAAAAATATGGTGATATATTGTCAGTTCATCTCTTTTCTGGCTGCTGTCCTGTTCACATATAGAAACTAACTTTTTTTGTTGTGCTCACATAGTTTTTCTGTCTTCCATCTAGGTCAATGTCAATATTTATTTCACCTAGCATTTCAAAATACTGATCTCGCACAGCACTATGTTTAGGACTGATATCTGCAGTAATGCTGCAGGCTGTCTTGAGGCCTGTGAGAGGTGTTTGAATGGTATGCTAATACATCTTACTCAAAAGAAGTCAGTAAAACATGTACACTACAATTATGTTGATGCAAACGTAAAAATCAAGACAAATGTAATTTATTCTCTAAAGTCACAGTGTACCAAATCAATGACTTTGTCAATTACATTAATTTAAGAAGTAATCTCCCTGCTGCAGTAACCATTTTCAGCTACTCCAAATACCTTACTACCTCTTTATCTGTAATGATGCATATATTTTTGGGGTCATATTGTAAGTCAGAACATAAAAATAATGTAATGGGAATGTAATTGTTAAAATAAGTTGTGAGTTCCTCAATCAGTTGTACTGCAGATGGCAACAACCCATAAACATATAGTCTTAAGGGTGAAATCACAATGAGGAGAAGAAGGTAATTCCTTGCAACTAATAGTTAAAACAAGTAATTAATTATCTCCAGGAAGAGGAGGGGTAACTAGGCTGCAGTTATTGACAGGGTATCTTTAGCAGCTGTGCAGAAAAAGGACTGTGGCTTAAAGGTATTTCTAAAAGGCAAAGCAAGAACAAACAACTTCAGGAAAATGGGAAGGTCAACATAAATGTGAATTATGCCTATGAAAATCTTAGAAAGTGGAGGAAATATTTGGATTTGGAAAAAAAAAAATGTGAGTTTTGCTATGGGGGATTGTGAGAAACACTGTAGCCAACTTAGGCTCAGGCTAGGATCTCAGTGAAGTAGTAATTTATTTGCGATTGCAATGGCGGGTGTCCCACAAGCAGGAGCGCACCTACTAGTCACACAGTACAGTTTATATACTTTATTTCTTGATGTCTGGGACCCTCCCCTGTTTCCCCATTGACTGGGTAATCCAGGTTCACAACCTATCCAATGCTTTACTGACAATACATGGCCTTCAATTGCTGGCCTGTTAAATTTCGTTTGACTTTTTTACTATTTGAAGTGGTAATGTTTCTTCACTTACCTGACTTGACTTGACACCGTGATTTTCACCTAATTGTTCTAGGGAGTCTGTCTGCATTTTACAAGGTCGCCTGCTAAGTTTTCTTATCACTGCAAGCATATCTCAGTACCACATTCCTTACCTAGATGTATATCTAGATGTTTCACTCTAGAAGATAATCAAAACATGTAGACCTTGTATAGCGTTTAAGTTCTTAATGACTATGTAAGTTACATGAAAAACAGTGTGGGAAGAAAACACTAAGCACTTATAAACGTATAAATCTGTTTTCTTGTTTTTCATGTGTTCAGTAAATATTTTGGTCTGAATATTGTACTTTTTTAACTTAGGCAGGTACACAAGGTGATCTCAAAATCAGAAAATGATTTCAATGATTTCATTAGCACAGATAATATTACTTCCAAAATACAAGCTGAGAGGAAATCTAGCACCTTATCCCAAAGAAACTAAGCTTCACAGTTGTAGATTTAAGACAAACAAAAAACAGCAAGAACCTAGAACTGTAAATGCAAATTATTTTAAGTGAAATCAGTTGAAATATATGTGATGTGGATGGATATGTGAAGATGATAAAGTTTCTAAAACTTGTAATTAGAGATAATAGATAATAAGAAATCAAATGTGTAAGAAAATAGTGTAAGCAAGTTGAAAATTAAACTACTTTGCTGTAGAAATGAGTGGTTGAGTGTAGTTCAGTGTAGTTTTATTTTCCTTTTTTTGTTGTTGTTGTTGTTTTTGTTTGTTTGTTTGTTTGCTTTCTGCTCTAGTGTTTGGAAAGTAAATTTTCAAGTGCAACTTGAAGACCTGTAAATAATAACTTGTGCAAGGGTATATTTAATACTACAGGAAAGGTATCATGGAGCAAGCTCTGACTTCTGTTGTCACTGAGATATGAAAATATGTATATATATACATGCATATATATATATATGAGGTTGTTAGGTAGTGCTAAATTGCATGAATCTGTGAGAATAATAATAATTTAAAAAGTCTATCTGGGGAAAGCCTAGCCCTCTTCTTAATTCTCCTTTACAGTTGTGGGTTTTTTTTGGTCATTTATGTCATTTATGTCCTCAACATTTTGTGGCTAAGACATATGTGTACTGCCTAGTATTCTTCTTAGTGTTTTTATGAAACCAGATCTCATTACATAGCTTTGTAATGTTATACCAATTCTTTCATCTGTACTTTATAATTGAGACCAGTGACATGAGTTAAAATTAAATTATAGCTTTGTAGCATGATAATTCTTGAGTCTGGGATCTCATTTTTACAATTCCAAGTTCCAGATAAACTTTTCAGTATGAACAGTGTTCTCTTCTAAGTAGGAGAGTTGGTCTCAAAACTGGTGATACAAGGCACTTTGTTTTCAGCTGCAAACTATTTCAATGCAATCAGCTCCAGATAATCACCTGGCAGGTGCCATAACAAGGGCGAGTTTATAGTAGCTCAGGTGTATGTAATATTATAAACATCAAGTTGGCCCAGTGTGCAAAACTCTGGTAGCAACTTCCTTAGATAGTTCTGAATAGTTCTCTAGATGAGCTTTACTGCACCAACAGATGTATAAATTCTCCCTCAGAAGTTTCATGTACGTTATGGACTTATATATGCTTCCCAAGGTACAGTCATGTGTACGTTTTTCAGAAACTATAGCTTTAGTACTTGAAAAGTAATATTTATTTTTTCTTTTGCTTATGCTAAAAGATGCTTTTCATCTTTACATATTATTTTCCACCCTCCCTCTGAACTACAGAGGAATGGGGAAATAAACTACAAATGACAATAAGCATCTATATATTCCATATTCTCACAGGAATGACTACTATCAGTTGCTTTTCAGAAACTTATTTCAAGGAAGTAAAAAAATATAAACAGTTTTGGGGTAGCGTGCCATCAAGATAGAACTGTGCTTTACCAGTCCACTAGAGATTGCTTTAAGCAGAATGTTTTAATTTCAGCATGAGTGTTGGTATTGGGAAGTAGAAATTGCTGAATAATAAGTGCTTCATAATGTATGTTTTTGAAGAGGAAAAAATAGAGTGTAATCATTTCAAAAGATTTTTTCTACAGTTTATTTCAGGTTATAGTCAGAGCTGATGAAAGCAACGTTAATGATGAATATTTAGAAATCAATGCAGGTGTTCTAGACTGTGTATTGCAAACAAATAAGCATTCAGAGGATGTAATTATTTGTATGCGGCCACATTGCAACCTCTCTGTAATTAACTGCTTTTCAACAGTCTGTAGTGAGATTTAATTTTACAAGAAGTGCCATGAAAATACCATTTGTCTTTGAAATACTGGACCAATTTTACTGTGTTTGGGCAACAAAATTGATAGGCAAAGCATCTGTTAAATGGAAGTGTCAGTGTAATTTTTGTGCTCTATTAAAAATCCTTAGCTTTTGATAAAACTGTGAACAGCCTTCACGTTTATCTAGCCTGTGCATTCCTGTGCATATACGTCTTCCAATGGTAACTTCAACAGGACTGGTTATTTAGGTTCATATGACAGGGAGATCAGAAGGCCCAACAAGTTTGATGCACAGTACATCAAAACTTTGACCTGGGCTATGTGCTCATGTTATTGTATCTGAGTATTTCTGGACTTCTCATTATGAGACTTCTCTATTTTTTTTCTTCTTATCATTGTGAGCTACAAGAGGCTGACCAGTAACCTCTCAGAAACCACAATATGTTGTAGGAACAATATCAGAATTAGTGTGAATTTTAGGCACTCTTTTACAAGCATTTGTCTTGTTTGTTACTAAGCTTTTTGGTTGGTCTACTAGGGAAATTAATGATCTTTTATTAATTAGCTATGACTCCATTATTTTCTGACTTAATGCTTATGCAAAGGTCTCCTAATCTGGTGTTATTACAATCTTCATCCAAAAAAAAAAAAAAAAGGCAATGTATTTGCCTGGAAAAAAATATGTTCTTTATAGCTAGTTCAGTTGGAAGAACAGGTATCTTAACAACAGTATCTGGTAGCCTTTGTTACTCAGAATTCCTGTAAGCTGCTTGCCAAGGCTTTATTCATTGCTGAGAAGCTGCATCCTGACAGGTACTAGTTATTTTTAATGAATCTGAATAGAATTTTAACAACCGTTTGTTGTCTAAACTAGACCAGTAACTGATAGCAAGTAGTAGACAGGTAGAAAGCTGCTTCTGTCCTGTCTATGCTGAGTTTTTACATAAAACATCTACATTGGAATAAAGAGGAGCGTTGAATGCTCTGCCTTAGATGTTTGCACTGCTGAGCGGACTGATCACAGACCAATGACTTTCTAAAAGTTATACAGACTAACTGCTTTTGTCTGACTTTGTACACTATCCCTCAGAATGTAAAAATGCTCTTGACCCTGCATACCCTCAGTTAAGGCAGAGGAAACTGTTTTAATCTGTTTCCTCTGAATCAACATTGATAATCAATTCTTCATCTGACCTTGAAGCTAATTACCTTAAAAATTCCTGAGGTTAATTATTGCCTTATATTTCCCATCTAAATAACAGCAACAAGATGGAATGGACTAATTTCTAATATCACTTGGATGTTTTACATTACATTAAAGAAAAAAAAAAAGGCAACTAGGAAAAAGGCTGAACCTGCAAATATGCAGCCCCAAAGATAAGAGCAAGGGAAGACAAACCTCTTCATGTTTCACTTGCATCATGTTCAGTCCACTGTGCTTATCAGAGAGAACACTTTTCAAATAAAAGAATATTATTCCAGAAATCCAAGATAATTAAGTAGGATTGTGTGGACCTAAGGATATTACTAAAGTATAGTATAAATACTCTGCAACCTTACTTAGTGGAAAGGCTGCTACAGCCCTCCATATATTACATCTATAAAATTTTACTAAATATTCTTATTTTACTACTTATCTCTCGTTGTTTGAGGCTGTATATTTTGAATTACAGAAATTCCTCAGGAGTGCTAGAGATTATACTAATGATTCTAACCTGTGTGTAAAAGCCATGAACTGAGTTAGTATATTACAACTTAAATCAACATGCTTCACAGGTGTGGTGAAACAGCTGAATAATGAAATCTCATTAAAATTGATTTCTATAGTTTCTGAGTGTGGTGAAAAACTCTTGCATGACATTCCTGTTTCAAAGGTTTCTGTTACTTCTGTTTAGATGATTAAATGTAAGTTCTTTGTTTTGGTCACTTTTTTCTTTTCCTCTTAGAGATTTAGCTGAAGGTTTTATAGCTGATGGTTCTAAGTTCTAACATCTCAGTAATTCTTTCAGTGCCATTTGCAAACAGTGGATGACTGTGCCTACTGTCTCACAAGGATTTATCTTTACTGAGAAAATTCAGGATCTTCTGAGCCACCCCCCACTTCCCAATCACCATCACTTTTTTCATATTATCATGCCATTTGATATCAAAGATCGTGTAATCCTTACTTATGAAGCAGAATACAGAGAAAATATGTTCCTTTGCCAATGTTCCTTCATAACTTATTAATTATAGAAGGGCAAGGGTCATGTCTTTCCAAACTAAGTATACTCAGAATAACTGTAGCTCCAAGTAATCCAAAAGGGTTACTGTGAGCCAGTCTTCTGTCCTTGAACGTATACTAATTGCTTCAGAATGCCTGGATAGATGAGAATTATTTCAGAACTGCAGTCTGATATTTTGTTACAGCAGAGAATATCAGCATATGGAATTACTGGCATGTGTTTTGTTTACTGTCTAGTGTCTGTATACTTTTCCCTGTATGCTGAATCAAGCATGTGTGTGCCATGCTCTAATTTTACAGTTAAATCAGTTAAATCACCAACAGATCTAGGGACTTTTCACTGTAAACATTCTGCTCTATTTTATCAACTAAGAACCCAAATACAGAGTAAAGAGGACAGAGAAATGTATTTGTCTATACTTATATTCATTGTAATGAAAGTAAGGCAATTAAAATATTAATTATCAAGACTTAAAATAATGGCTTTTTATATGTTATTAATTTCAGCATTCAAATCCAAGCTAAACTAAATGTGTTTGAAATAATATATGTATGTATATATATAATCATAACTTTAATGCTCCTTTTGGAAAAAGTGAACTAGAAACTGGTTATCCACTATAACAAATATTGATCTAGTTCATAATATAACATTCATCAGATATGAATAAAATCTCCCATGTCGAGACCTAAAGGGATCATAATAAAGAGTTTTCCTACATGTTTATATATATCTTGTTTGGAATTATTATGTGCAAAGTAAAGCTACTTGTGAATGCGCCCACTGGTAGAGTACTTAATGAACAGCTCAACTTACTGAGTAGAAAGATGATGCTGTGTGATGCTTATTTTCCTGCCAAGTATAAAGTTACTTTTCCAAGAAATACCAGGATAAGTTTTCATAAGTTCTTATTAAGACTAACTTCCATAGAGATAATATTTTCTAGTATAAATAACATATAGTATATACAGAAGAAACGCAGAAAAGACTATGGTTTTACCTAGCCTTGATCAGTATGTTTGTACATTTATAAGAGCTCTTTAATTTTTTTTTCTATACTTTGTTATTCTAATTATTTTTTCTTTCACCAGCAGAAGTAAAAATCAAACTGGAAGAAATTTTGCAAAAGCAAGATGGGCCAGGGCTATTCAGAAGGTAAGAGTTCTTCTTAAAACTACTGATGTATTACTGTAATGTAAAGAATTTTCTCAGGTGGAGGAAGAACTTGATATAAGATTTCTTCATTGTCTAAGTTGTTATTATTTATAGCAGAATCCAAGGTTGTGATTGCTGACTTCCCAACAGAGCCAGTTCCTTCCACTGGTTCTTAAAAATCCACATGGTTTCCACCCCTCAGATCATTGTTGTGTTGTAGTTCTGTTTTGTTTTTCCTGAAACAGAAAAAAAATGACATTCTGAAACTTCCTTTAGATGTGTGAGAAATTATTGTAGTTAGGCAATTTTATCTTCATTACATATTAATCCAGAAATTGTAACTTTAGACATCTAGTTGTTTTGAAAGGATTTGGTTGCTTTGAAAGAATTATAGAATGGCTTGGGTTGGAAGGAATCTTAAGACCATCTAGTTCCAGCCCCCCTGCCACGGGCAGGGACACCTCCCACCAGACCAGGTTGCTCAAAGCCCCTTCCAGCCTGGCCTTGAACAGTTCTAAGGATGGGGGGGCATCCACAGCTTCTCTGGGCAACCTGTTTTAGTGCTTCACCACCCTCATAGTAAATACAGTAGTATTTTTATTTCCAGTTTGTAAATACTGAAAGGCAGTATCTGCATGCCTCAGTGGCTTATGTTGTAGGTTATATTAGTTTTTTTTTGTCCTTGTCTTTTCATCGTGAAGCTAAATAAATTTTCAGAAACAAGGAATTCGTGTCATCCCTGTATATGGCATTTATAGCACAGACCAGAGAGACATATCCAGAAGCCTATTTTCTCTGGTGCCTAAATCCAATTCATATTTTCAAAACACCAATGATGCTTCTTAGTGAAGCAGTGCCTATTTGACCAGTGGCCACCATACCATTGCCAGTCAATGCTAGCTTCAAAATCAATGAGCTAGAGGTTGGTGTGTTCTCTAGTCATTGAAAAAGTATGTCAGATTTACTAGTAACTGTCAAACAAAATTGTAAATAGACTTACTTAATATATTTGTGTGTTTCATAGGCTTTTAATGTTGTGTGTTCTTCTCTCAAATTGAGGCAATACATCTGTAGCATAGCCAACTGGTTAGATTACTATCATCCACATTATCTGGGATTTAAATTTTTAGAATCTTTAGATTTAATTAATTAGTTCAAAAAACACACTTTCAGTGGAGAACCAAAACCAATATTGTTTGTCTGCCTTCTGTGTACCACTATACCTTGTTTTTTCCTTTTTAATGTATTTTATGTCAGATGAGATTACAAACTGAATGGAACATTGTTTTTGCATTGATACAGTACCTACAGCATATATTTAAAAGGGAAAAAAAAAGTTATTGGAATTTCCAATGTTTTTATGTGAAAAACAAAATAAAAAGATAAGGATTGCTAAGAGGAGATGACCTAGACGGCAGATTTCTGAAGCTGTCACTACACTTTCTTTTTATTGGCATGTTATTTTGTTCTCCGTTTAAATTCTAATTGTGCTTTAGTCCATGTCAATTTAGAATAATTGGTATGACATCAAGTGCAAGTGTTTGCTCAGAAAATCTGAGTCATGAAGGATAAATCTCTACCAATGCTTAATCAAAATAAGATTTCCACTTGCAAGTGTTTTTGTGGCTAAAAAGGGCCATCACAAGAAAGTTATAGAATACATGTAGCACAAAAAGATCAGAAAACTAAACAACCCTAATGTGTTTTACAGATGGTATAATATTTATAAAGAAAATGAGTAATTTTCATGAGAAAATTAATAATGAGAAAAATAAGTAATTCATCACAGAAAGTAACCTCTGTATGTAAGTTTACTGTGAGTTCCTGCTTCCCCGAGAAGGGAAATGTCCTTGTCTATAAGGAATTGGAAAAGAAATAATGACCTTCAGGAAGGTTTAACTGCAAGGAAGGTTTTTAGGCATTGGAGCAGGCTGTAGGATATTCATCACTGGAAGCTTTTAATTTATTTTTTTCCACTGATCTTGGTTGTTTAAGGAAATAGGTTTAACTTAGAATAGAGACGAGTGTGTGAGGGGAGATTTCTCATGTGGATGGTCTTTAAAACAGACAACTACACAATATCTGTCCGTAACAGGGAAGTTGGAGTGCTGCAGCTTCAGTTATCTCTTCCCAGATACAACAAACATTAAATGTTACTGCACTGGAAAATACATAGGTGGCTTATTAGCAACCCTCTGGACAGCAAAGTGTCATTCGAAGGACATGAAGTTCCAGAAAGAATATATGTGACGTATGCTTTTAATGTTAGTCTATGGAATTAGGAGATTGAGTTAGGCAGTTCTGATTAAATAGGAGATGACAGCCAGTAGTTCACCACATGGATGGCAGCTAATGAATATTTACTCAAACATTGACCAGATAGGAAAAGTGCCAAGCTTTTGGTCTGGAGAATGTGTCTCTTTATATTAAAATAAAATAAAAATTGCCACAGTGTCTGCTTGCAATAGCTGGGGTTTCTTGGAATCTTTTAGGATGTGAGAATGCTAAAATAAAAGTGCGAGGGAAATCTCTTCTATATATGGGAGGGGACAGAATTTGAGCATTTGAGGAAAAATTGCACATGAGGAACAAGTTCTGTTTTAAAAGACACTACAGGACCAGAGAGGGACCTTTAATTGTAGATTTGCTTCTTGATTAAAAACAAAATTCCAAAACAGAATTTCTTGAATCCAATAGTTTTTTCAGTTTCACGTTTACTGTATCATTAGGGACAATGAACAGGTTGTTTTTTTTTTGTTGTTGTTTTTTGTTTGTTTGTTAGTTTGTTTGTTTTGTTTCCCCTCAATTTTCTAACAGTACTTAATAGCTCTGATTTCAGTTCTGGTAATAATTATGAGAGAATGCGTTTAGAGTGTGTGGTATTTTTTGTATTTTTTTTATTTTTTTGGCTGCGTCAACCTTAAATGCAAACAAATACATTCTTCCTTTTATTTTTTCCTACCTACACACCACAGTGTATGTCATTTTGATCTTATCTTTAACTACGAACCCTATCTATTCTAGAGACTTTTTTGCTTCTGAAATATAATTGCTTGAATAAATGTCACCTCCTGAGATGGATTTATATATATATATATATATACATATATATATATATATATATATATATATATAAAACAAAACAAAAAAAAGATAATTGACTTTGAAGGCTAACATTAAACAGAAAACTACTCATAATAAGTTATCCCTTTTACCCTTCCACAACTGCGTTTGGTACAGGAAAGATGGTGAGATAGTGGCACTATATTACCTGGCTTATAACTGGAGATTATTTAAAAAATAAAATAAATGAAGTGGCATGGGTTAGCCTAGATGTATCTTCCTTACATGTCTTATTTCTTAGTTTGTAGAATGAGCGTAGTATATCTAAATGTCAATGTTTATACCATTAAAAATATTTGGTGTGTATTCCAATACTAACAAATGATGATAGATAATTCAGTATTCACTGTGCGTTGCTTTTATGCTGTTCTTTGTGATTCAAGGTTATCCACATGATAGATGCAGTGGTGATGTTCAGTATGTGAATACTCACTAACAGAAGTTATCTGAAGCTTAGTTTTGTCAGCATTATTGATTTACTGTCTTGTTCAGAAAAAAAAACAACAACTTGATAAACTAATACTAAAGCGAATATTACACAGTGATAGCAATGGGAATTTTGGACTGGGTAAGCAGAAATCCTTCTCTGCTTAGGAGCTATGCTGCTGTGAGATTAATGAAAAGGTTCCCTTTAAAAGATTTCAACATGTCCAAAGAAACTTCAAAGTTTTCAAAAATCTTTCAGTTGAACAATTTTGTGTCCTTTTATTCCAAGTAGTGATTGACATGCAAGTGTCTTCAAGTGTAAATAAACAAATATTTCCTTTTTAAAATTGATAATAATAAATATCTGTATCCCTACTCAATTAAAATGTAATTATAGTGTTCAAGTGACAATCAGCATATTGATTGGGCTAAATGACTGTCAGCAAACAAGATACATTTCTTCATAACTTTTATGAATTTATTTCGGTGATGAAATATTTAAACAGTGACAAATGAACTGACAATATGAATAAAAAGAAATATTTAACTGCAGTTTCTTTTTGATCAAGTGAATTTAGTATCAGCCTATTGAAAGATATTTTGACAATGGTTTAGAATATTAATTGACATTATGAGGCAGTTCAAAATATCAGAGTAATTGAAGGACTTTCTGGACGTATTCCCTTCATGAATCATTCTAGATTTTATTATTAATTGTCTGAAGATTGCTGAATGGCTGTATCAAGTAGTTTGACTTCTGGAAAAAATGATCTTGAATATCTTGTCTGAACTTTTTGACTGTACTTGCAGAAGGTAAAAGGGGCAACATGAAAAGACTGGAGTAACAGTTCTGAGATCATGTAATGGCTGTCCTTTAGTCTTTCAAGTAGTGTTGTTTGGAAAGCTTACTTTGACAAAAGGCCATTTGCTGATCAGTGAATCAGCAGTACGAAACTGAGTCGTTTAGGTTTAGCTACTGAACCCACAACAAGGAGTATAGTGTTTGCAGATAACAATTATTTCCTCTAAGAGTTCATGTGAAATTGATTAATCTTTATTCTAAGATAAATTCAATCAGCACAGAAAAGCTGTATGATATTTATCAAACTGGTACCTTTTGGCCTGTTGATAAGACCTCATTGACAAATGCATGCAAGTGCATAAAAGTAAGGAAATCTTGCCTTCAGTGCCCAGTGTTAACTCGCAAGGAGTGAAAGTAAAGATTGCACAAGCCTCTTGTGTTTGGTCGTAAAATGTAAGAAAAATCATACATGACTGCAGCCTGCAAGATGTAGGTCTAAGTAGAGTTAATGGATTAGAAATTCAGCTAGTAGGCCAACACAGCAGATCTCATACCAGTGAGGTGTAAAGGAAGGTCATGGTAAAAAACGAACATAGCAGCTGGATGCATGGAAGCAACTGTAAGTTTTATGCTGCTCTGTTGGTAGATTGTTTAACATGTTACTAGTAATGTTCTAATTAGACTATGTTTCAAGTGAGAAATTATTCCATCGTTTTGTCTTCAATGTCTCATGACTTCTGTGCCGAGATATACACTACTAAACCCAAAACAACAACAACAAAAAAAAAACACTTTTATGATTTTCTTTTTCCCCTTAAATTGACATGAAATGCAAAAATTGCCTTCCTGAGTTAAATGAAGGTATTAAGAATGATAGACTCTAGGAAAGAACTTTATGAGCTGCTGCACCATCATTTAAGAAATCTGTTAGACAAAGACAGAAAAGAAAATAATATTTTGCTTTCTTCTTCAAAAATTGAGATACAAATAATAATATAGAGAGTAAGAAACCTAAGATTTCTCTCTTGACTGTCATAAAAGAATATCAACAAACAAGATGATTTGTAACCATCCCATAACATACTCTATTCCAGAATTAAACTTCAATTTTCCCTTCTGCTTCAAAGTTCACAAAGACCACTGTAACATTCTTTACCTTCCCCCATTTCAAGATCTATTTTCAGCAACCTGTTACAGTGATGTGCAGTGTCTTTGGCCCCATGTTAAATTATTTATTACTGGTTTTGTTGATAGTCTATGGCTAAATCAATATGCTACAGAATTATATGGCTCCTAGAGCATATTTGTAACTGAATTATAGAGGATTTTGTGAATATTTGAGGTGATGCTTGAAAGAGTATGAAATGCAACAGGGTTTTCAGAGAAAATTTGGAAGTGAGAATGTGTACTTCACATAAAACAGGAAAAATAAGCCAGTTGGTATCAATCAACTGTCATTCCAGAAAACCGTTCTGTGGAAGCAAAAGATGTTTTTTGGAATGCAGTAAAGGTAATAAAGATGAATAGGTAGGATGGTTAAAGGCAAGAATCCATTAAGTTGCAGAGAGTTGGAGTTTATGACTAGAATTGACAGAGTACTTCTTGTAAAAGCAAGAAAGGAAAAGTTGCACTGTGAGAGGGGAGAGATACTGGGATGGCCAGCAACTGGGCACAAATTGGGATCTCCCCCAGCAGCAGGAGATAGAAAAAAACACTGTCCCATTGAGAAAGGAGCACTGTTTAAAGAATGATAGTAATGGAAAGCTAATAAAAGATACTGGTGGAATCTAAGCAGGGGCTAGAGAGTGAAGGCTTGGGGGAAAAATATCCAGGGGAGCAAATTACTATGCTTCCAGGTTTGTTATCAGTGATCTATTCCTTTGCTCTGTCAGTCCGAGCACTGTGAGAAGGGTTGTTGCAAGTATTCAGCTTTTAGAGTCATTTCAGCATCTGCTTTAGAGTTCTTGTCTCACCATTACAGAATTTTCTGGTGATCTACCCTCCTGCCATCTACCCACCTTACCCATTTTCAAATTAGTGAGGTTGGCCTTTTGTTTTCAATTTACTACCAAATAAGTTTTTCTTTGACAGTTTGGTGGTTCGGACTCTTGATTAGTGCCATTACTATGGCTATTAAGTATATATTTGAATTCAAGTATATGATTGAGGGCTTTGTGGAATGGAGATACTGTAAATTTCCCCCTCTAGGTTACTTTTGTTCCAAAGAGCTTTTCCCTGTGTAAAGAGACTCTACAGAGAGGATAAACATAACTTGAGAGCAAAGCAACTATTTATTTCTTAACTTGAACAAGAGAAAGCTAGGATTAACAACTTACTAGGGTAATCACAAATATGTGCATCAGCCCAATAAGACTCGGTGTTTCTGTTCTGTTTTCGTGTTCCACTGGGCCAGCAAAGTGCGGAAGGACCTCTCTGCTGCTCCTTGGAATGGACTGATCCTTGCTGATATTGAATTGCCATCTTCAGATTCTCTTTCCTCCTCTTCCTTTTATTTGAGTCATCCCACAACTTCACTTCTCATCTTGCTCATACTTTAATTACAGCTTTCTCAGTAAAACTCAACCAAGGGCATTAGCATGTACTGTACATTAGCATGTACGAGATCTTCCGTCAAAGAAAATCAAACTCCTTGGCTGAAGGCAACAATCAGTTCCTCAGCTGGGACCAGGATGCATGCACCGATACAGCAGAGAAACTGAAAGTCTAATGCATGTAGTTTGATCTGTGGCAGTGTTTGCTTATAATACAGGTTGTTTTATCTGGAACCAAGTTGTAAAGAATCAATAGTAATAAATTACTTGTAAGAGGAAATAATAAAAATTGACTTGTATAATGAGGCAATAAGAAAAAGCAGGCAAGTTTATTAGTCTGAGTTCGCTATGCTTTTCTGTCTGTAGCACCAATAAGAAGTTTATATGCAATTTTAAGCGAGCAAAAATAAGTATTTGCACAATGCATTACATCATATTTTTTCCTTTCTGAAATCAGAGCCAACTTCTGTTTAAATTGTCCAAAAGGTGTTATGTTTTTTAAATTGTGTGTTCTCTATTGATTTTAAAACCTTGTAGCTACTTTTACCTCACTTTATGGAATTGAAAATGCATAATTTTATAAACCTAACAATAAGTTTAAAGAAGTTGTGTTTGGAGAAGGTTTAGTGGAAATAAGAAATGGTCTGAGCCTCCATAACTTAAAAATAATAAAATAATAATAATAATAAAAAAAATCCAAAATACTTCCTAGTCATCTTGAAGTGTAAATATAAAAGCAACTTACAGGTGGATCCTACGCGCTTAGGAAATATCAAGATTTGCATGTCATGAATAGTTATTTTCTCTTTTCCCTTCTCAGTATAAAGGCTTTTTTCTAGAACAAACTGTGAGGTTTACCATAAAGAAAATAATCGTGGTGTGAGAGAAGAATGTCGTTAAAACTCTGTGCTTCCAAAAAAAAATGGTGTGGGAGCGCTCTATTCCATACATTCCTTTACGTTTTTAATAAATCAGAAATTCAGCTCAGCATTGTAGGCGTGACAATTTTCCACGGGCTAAACCAGAACGAAGTAAAAGTAGCGTGATCACCTCTGGCAGTTGCCTGGCTGCCGCAGACCACGGCCGTAGACGATCGGAAATGGACGGCGGCCCGAGGGAGGGCAGCAGCGGGCCCGGCGCCGCCGAGCCGCCAGCAGGGGGAGCGCTGGGAGCGCACGGCCGCTGCGGTCGCCCCGCCTGCCGCAGCCGGGGCCGGGGCCGCGGCGGCTGCTTGCGGAGGCGCCCCCCACACAGCCCGGGGGAGCAGTTGTTGCGCATCCCTGCGGCTGCAAGCAGACCGCGTGATTTCGCTCCAGCCGACTGCAGAAACTTTCTGTTCTTCCCGGTTGTTTTTCTTCTTCTAATCTGGAAGAAATAATCCAATCTCTGACTAGGTTTAGAATACGTGATTTAAGAACTGATTGATTCCTTGGATTTATTTATGTTTAATTGATCGATTTAAGAACTGACATACTTACTGCCTTTTGTAATGAAAGGGAAGGAATACTGGTCTGCTAATAAGACTAGAGAGGTGGAAGATGGCATAGAGCTTAATTCTGTGGCTGCTTTTCCAAATTTCAGGCTGAGAATCATCATGAAATTTAAATTGCTTCTAATCAGTTTATAAAAATCACCATTTCTGTATAAGTATTCAGCAATGGAAACAGTCGATTAATATCCTAAAGGAGTTATTTGCCACTGGTTTTATTACCTAGAATTAGTAATGGAAATCTCTGAAATATTTTCACTTGACAGGCTATTATTCCTAAGCAATGTATACAAACAGTTGTTTTCTTTCTACAGACGTTGAAACTTAAAATAATAATAATAATAGTGTGTGTGTGTAGAAATGCATCTGTACAGGCAAAGCTGTTGTCCCATTTTCAGAATGTAATTGGTTTCTAAATATAAAATTGCTTTGTATGAGATTATTACACTATATTTCGGATGGATTTGTTTTCCATAGTGAGCTTGCTATCCTAAGGTGTATTTTAGCCTAAAGAATGAAACACATACTGGTATAGTTTGGGTGCAGATGGACTCAAAATTTTATAAGCGGAGTCATAAGATAGTTTGAAAAGATAAGTAAATTTGGGAAAGTTTTAACTACTTTGAAATTACTAAATTCATTTTTCCCCTACAGAAGAGCTTCAGAGTTTAAACTACTTAATCAGGATCAAAGGGTACTACTACATGTGTTCTCATGTACAACAATATTTCTCTGAATGATAACCCTTATAAGTGAAATTATTAGATGCATTGCAGCTGTGGTTTCAGCTTGTTATTCATTTCTAATAGCTTTGTTATTTATTTATTTCAAAGCTATTCAGTAAAAAAAAAAAAAAAAAAGGAGAAGTCTGACTCTTTTTAGAAAAGTTGAGAAAGATCATGGTCACTCTCTGTCCTGAAGCTTGTTGGGGTGATTTGTTTTGCCTTGGAGTAGTGAAGATGCATGGAAGTATTCCTCTTGGTTAGTGGTCTGAGTTCCGTGCAAGTTAGCAGTGACTAAAGTAGTAGTCATTTGTTTAAGGTATGTTAGTAGCTTTGATCTATTTCCCCTTTAGTAGTTGTCCATATTATAATTATCCTGGAATGGAGCTGATTACCATTCTTTTACATCTTCAGATTGTACAACTTCATCTTGCATGTACCGTGAGTACTATGACATACAGGCTTCTCAGGGTTAGCAGTCATGGCACCGAGTTCAGTAAACATTTGGACAATGCTCTTAGACATAAGTTTTAATTTTTAGGTGTTTCTGTGTGGAGCCAGGAACTCTGTTCTTTGCAGATTCCTTCCAGCTCAGGGTATTCTGTTCTGCTCTATATGAATTAGTGTTTTTTATGACCTCTCTCCCCCATGCACATGTGCCTGGAGCTTCGTTGCATTCATTTTATTCAAACGCAACTTCATTGGCACCATTTGCTTTATAGCAAGAACACTTGACCACTGACAGAACTGTTGCTGAACATCATGGTCACCTAATACTTGAAATAGGCATAAAGAATAGATGTATGTGAAGGCTGTTAGATGCCACTGGGATTTAGTTTTTGTTTGTGGTTTTTGTTTTAGATGGGGGTTGTGTTTGGTTCTGGTGCATTACAGATTTTCTCCATGTGTGAGTTGGCTGGATAAAGTAGTTGCTGGTACTATTAAGATACCAGGATTGGCTAGAATTGTGTAAGAGAAATCACAGCATCTGTATATAGTCTGTATTTGTACTGTTAATTATACAAATGGCAGTTGTATTTTTAATTCTGTCCATCAAGTACATTAAATCAGTGTCAGCTCTTAAAGGTGTATTTAATAAAGATGACTTCATCAACACATGGGGATCATGGCAAGTAACCACAAAAATGCAAATGACCGATGTGTCCAAACTGCTCCTTTGTGTTAGTTTATTGAAGATGGTATGGATGTTCTTTCAAGAACAGTAGCTTCATTCCAGTCATTAACATGGAATCTGCACAGCCAGAACTGTGAGAACATACATATCTCTATTTTAGGTACTATACAGAATGGAAATCTCTGCTCTTATAATTACTTCAAAAAGTTCTTAAAATCATATGTATCTGTGTGTAGATCATGTGAACAGACATATAAAATAGCTTTCTTGTGAAGATGAATTTAGGTAAATCTGGTTGCAGCTAATTAAGATGTAGTTATAACTACAATTAGTTTCTTGATTGGTCCAGATCTTTGCAAGAAAAATCAGCATTTTGCTGTTTTTTGCAAGTTCTGTATGGAAGTTTATTTCCAGGATAGATAAATCATAATTTAGTTCTGAAGGTCTTTGGGTTTTTTTTTTGTTTGTTTGTTTTTTCCTTTGTATATGTACACTTCACCAGATATTTATATGTATCAATATAAAAACAATTGAAAGATAAATTTTGCAGAACAAAATTCCTTGCTCTCAAATGGGCTCTCAAATAAGTTGCTTCAAATTAAACCATTCAACACCTGAAAACATTCCAGTTTAGTGTAAAAAGGGTCAATACATAGCACCTTGCTTGAAAATGGCAACACTAAATGTTATGAGTAACACTATTTGTAAACAATTTTTATTAAATGAAAAAAAAAATCTATTTTTGCAAAAGTTTCCCAGTATTTACCATTCTTACTGTCTGTAGTCTCAAAACCATTTGCTTAATCTTCACAGAAACACAGTTAATTTGTCATAAGCGTATATCTACTGTGGGTAGCCATGATTGATTAGGCTGCATTATTCTTTTATTTCTTTATATATCTTGCATTCTTAATGAGCAGTCATGTTGATTTTGAGAGGCATTGTTGTTTCATCTCATGTAATTAGATGTATATTGCTGAATATTTATATCAGTGGAATATTTTATATTGTGCATTTATAAGTTTTATTGCAGTTTTGTTGGCATGCATCATGGTAGATTTGAAACATCATTTTGTATAAATTCAGATAGAATAGTAAGTAATTACTATAGGCTAAAAATTATAATAAGATATGAATAATAAAACATTCATCAACTATAAGTCTAATTAAAAGGAGTATTTATTGGTTCCATTCACTTCAACAAAAGATCATAATGGTGCATAATTATTTTTATAATGATATACAAAAAAGCCCTATTACTGGATATAAGTGATTATATTCTAGAATTGTTCCATCTGTAAATTGTACTTAAAAAGCATTGTGTTCCAAGTTCCCATTGCTAACAATAATATATTGCAGAAAGTGAAAGCTACAACCAATAGAGCTTTAAATAACTATTACTAGAAATTGTTATATACTTTTAACCACTATCTTTTACTCAAGGTATCCTTTATGTAATTTAAATGTAAATAACTGAATTACTAGTTTCTTTGTTACAAATAGGACCAGAAATTCTGAAGTTTTATCTTTATGCAGGAAATACACATAATTTTCTAGCAGAAAAGTTTGTATTTTATGTGGCATTTCAGTGTTGCTATCTCTCAAGATTTAAGTGGTAATAGTATAGCTGCAGTTGTATGCATGTACATATGTTTTGTAAAACTTTTACACTTGCATTATATGTATGCATCTTTGCATGAAAGGTTTTACGTAGGATCATTCTGAATGTATTTCTATAGTTCTTCATGTGCCAGTTTTGAATACATCTTTAATATGTTGAATATGGCCTTACACATGCTATTAAGTCAGATAATATTTGAAAGAACACCCAATATATTCTGTACAGGGTAATGATTTACTTCTTGCATGCACAATAATAATCTGTTCCGCTATTTGAATCCAAATAAACAAATGACTGAGTCCTACTCTCTAGGTATTAACTGAGAGTATATAAAAGAAAGAAGTGAGGTACTGCTTGCTATCTGGAGCATCCTTAAATAAGCATGGAATGATAATTGTTAGTAACCTGTTTAGCAGATTCATTTAAAAAAAATAATAATAATAATAAAAAAAATCAGCTACTGGTGAAATCCCCAATGAAAGAAATATATATATATATACAATTGTTTCTCTTGGTGTCATGTCAAACAGATAAATAAAAGTCTAGGTGAAACATGGCCCTACCAACCAAGAGATACTGTCTCCCCCTGTTATCCTGGTGGGCAGTGGTGGTGCACCTGCTAGCTCTCACGAAGCACTGCATGTGTTGTTTCTATGAACAAGGGCTCTCAATAAGCCTATTTTACTCCATCTGTGAAGCAGAGGGGTTGCCTTCCACGCAGGAGGGCTGGGGCTATTGCAGCGAATACTGCATTCAGAAACAGTGTCAGAAGAAAACAGCAATGGATGAAGTTACCAGCACATAAAACACTAGGAAGATTGCTGTTCTCTCCTGTTGATGTACTTGACCAGGAGTATGATGCTGACTCCCATTTTGCTATTATGGTGGAGAAATAAATCTGAGATGCAGAATTAATACAATTACTATTAGCTGTTACCACAAGTTGTAGGAGGGTGGAAAAAAAAAAAAAAAGCACCAGGAAGGGGGGCTGGTGGAGAAAGCATTTAATGCTGCCTAGGGAATACAATGGAATTTTGAACAGATATTGTTGCGGACTGACAGGCATGCCTGATTGCACTTGAGTTGAATCACTGAGAAGCAGCCTCATGTTGTATTGCACCGTTTTTAAGGCTGAAGGAAGAATGAATAGCAATGGAGTTGTGCACAGTATTTCTTCATAAAAGGAAAATAATATAAGGATATAAGGATGGTGGTATGTAATCTGCCTTTTTTTTTTTTTTTTTTTTTTTTTTTTTTAAGAAGAATGTAATCCAGGTATGTATCTTCTTCATGTTTTTGTATCTAGTCTGCATACATTTTTCTGTTTCCTTTGTTTCCTTTCGTTATTTTCATTCCGAGTGTACCTCCCGCTGTTCTAGCTAACGCAGTGCAATGATTTGTAACTGATTTTCTTTCTAATGCTGCAATGTTGATGAAACTGCCAGATCAAACAGACTTAAGAATCAACACTTCTTTTTTAAAAAGTGTGTGTGTGGAGGGGGGAGGGGGGGCTGTATTTTGTAATGTTGGTAAGTTCACAGTATCGAGTAAGGCAGTATAGTATTCAATTTCACAATGAGTTGGAACATTTTAAGTTATATAAAAAGATAAGTTAAATAATTCAGATATGGATACATGGTGAAAATATATGTTTTACTTACCACTCAGTATTTTCTTTGTGGTTGATCATAAGATTAGTAATAAATTGAGCTTTATGGATGCTTATTTATTTCTGGATCTTGATTAATCTTGAAGATGATCACCCTGCAGCTTTGGCTTTGAAGAAATGGTTTGCTTAGAATAAATGCTTGATTGTGTTCCAAAGCTAAACCTATTTGTTAGAATACCTTCTCTTATGTACCCCCCCCAATCCATAGCCTAAGAAAACACAAAGATATTTAATAGTTTTTTGTGCATCCTTTAATTACACATTAGTGTTCTGTCTTCTGCAGTTTCAGAGACCAGGTAATAGTAGCTGAAAGTATTTTCTTACTAGGAGACTGGTGGTTCATTTTGTATTAAAAGGAAGAAATAGGCAAATATAAAAATGCAATTATATTAATTAATCCTCAACTTTTTTTAGTCCCATGCATTTTTTCTAATAGTATTTTCTTTCAATTGACAACCATTTATATGTAATAAAACTAAAATAGAATATAAAGATTACACTAAGGACACCTAATTTTTTAATGGGCATATCTAGTGTTTAAAAAAAAAAAAAAAAAAAGAGAAAAATAATGTTCACCTGATTGTTTAGTAGTCTTGAAGTCTCTTAAAACATTCTCTTCCTAAAATATTCTGTTGCATTTTTAATTGGGCTGCAGGCCACTTTTCAGTAGGACTTTTTATAACATGTTGATAGAGAAAGGGTTAATATCAGTTCCAGCATCCGAATACTGAAGTTAACCTTTAGCTGACAGGATTTCTTGTGCCTTCAAAGGATTTGCTGCTATTGCACTACTTAATTGCTTTCTTAAGTGCAAATAAGCTCTGTTGATCATGAAGATGTAACTTTTTCCACAGCAGAGGTGGTACAATGCTTGTATTCTGAATGAATCTGTCAGTGATTACATTAAAAATAATAATAATAATAATAATAATGATTTAGTAATCTATAGGTAGCAAGTAAAATGAAAATTTGAGGTTACTTGACACATTTGGCGGTTTTAAAATTAGGGCTAATTCTTACCATATTAGCCTTCAATATACTGAGAAAAGTGTTGAGAGAATGCTGTTGAGACTGAAAGTGTTAGAGAAAAGTAGTTTAAGGTTAAAACAACTTTTATTCACTGTATGTTATTTTGTTAAGGGTCTTATGATAGAGATTGTGGTTAACTGTCATCTCAAAGATATTTCATATGCAAAAAGCAATTATACAATATAATTATTATTTTTTTTGGTGGGATTTTCACAAACTGCAGAGTTGTTTTAAGGTCTTCTGTCACTATACCATCTGCTTGATCCTGCACTGATGCCAGCACAGCATTATCATAATGCCTATATATGACTGTGGAAATACTTGGGAAGTCGCAGGTGAAGTACTGGGACTCCAGAGTATTGCCAAGCTGGAGGAGAAGGCTGATTGATAGCTCAGAGTATTTCCTAATTCCTAAAAGTATCAAGGAAGACTGAAAGTTCCAATTTCTTTTAAGTGTGGTGTTGTGAAAATGCAGGAAGAACGAAATGATGTCATGAGACAGAATCTAGTATATTATTACAGTAAAACAGAAATTTTTAATTATAAAAATTCTTTGGCACATAAGAAGGTTCTTGTGAAGCTGCTGTTTTTATCATGTTTCATTCAGTTAGGTTCATAGCTCTAACGTAGGGGTTCTTACTTTTGGGTGGAAATCTAAATATAACTCTACAGTTGTCAGTTGAAGCCAAGAAAAAAAAATGTTATACAATTTATGCTGCAAATTTAAAAGTATATTTAATGTCTACTGTGCTTGTCAGTGAAGGTCAGCTCAGGTGTTTGGCAATCATGTCTCCCGTCTCTGTGCATAATGTAGGGTCACTATGTTACTACTATGTTACTATCAACAGTAGTTGTGGTGTTATGTGCTTGTGGCAATTCTCAAACGTAAAAAAAACACAGGTAATTGCTACAGTTCATCAAATGAAAGATTCTTTATCAAAAAGTATCCCTTTCATAATTTTGTGTTTATAAAAATAATTATATTATTAGTACATTTCAGAAAATACTTAAAACCTCAAGCCTGTTTGATGACAAATTGAAGGTATGTGGTTTAACAGTCACATTAGTTCATGTATTATTTTTTTAATTTTTTTTTTTCTTTTTTTTTTTTTTTTAAAAAAAAAAAAAGGAAAAGGAAAATTTTCCCCGAAACAATGAAACAAAAAATCAAACCAAACAAAAAACCTCAAGGCTGTTTAAAATAATCTCTTACATAGATTGATTTAGTGCAAACATGGTCCAAATCTCCATGGCAGTCTCTGTCCAGAAGGGATCTAATTCAGGGCTCCCAGGGCTCACACCAGAACAGTTAGAGGATTAAAATTCTATACCTGTGAAGAAGTGGAGGGATTTTTTTTATTATTATTATTTTGATGTAATAATTACAGATTGTTAGTATTGTATGAGACTTTGAATGTATATGTCAGTATACTGTAAGAATATATATATGCATATATCTGTGTATGTGTTAAGCTTTACTGTAAATTAAGTCTCTTTAGCTTTCAGGACATAATGCTGCAAAGAAAACTTCTATTCAAAAATACAGGCAAATCTAATGACAGACCTGACGCTTGGTGAGATCCATGTTGATGCTTTCTCTTTTTCAAAAATATTAAGTTGAGTATTCTGAATATTGTGCAGTAAATCTTTTGTATATTTCAGGTAATGTGAAAGAACATTAATGTGATATTCTAACTCACTGAAGCTAATATGCCTTGTACTGACTTGGTAATACAATTATCCTCATATTCTTACTAAATAACCTCTTTATCTTCAGGTTTTCCATTCCTTCTGTAGATTGCATTTAAATAGGAACAAGCTGTTAAGTGGAATTGTCTGTAAATCTTACCACCTTTTGAGGTGAGAGTGTTGACTAAAAGTAAGTTTATGTAGGACAACATAATGTTGTATATACAACTGTGAAAAGGGGGAAAAAAGATCCTCAGGGCCACTATTGTTTTTTGTCTTTTTAGACTACATTGTCTTTTTTTTTTTTTTTTTAAAGTTGGAGAAACAACTAGAAGCATAAAATAAAAAAGTTTGTACAATTAACCAGATAATATTGAAGCTGTGTTCCAAATCATGTGCAGTCTACTTCTTAACCCTTATGTGCATTATATATAAATACTCAACTACACTATCCTAAACTATCTTCTGCTCTCCAAATGAAGAGCACATTTTAACTTTAGGAATCTGTTCATTAACTTTTTACTTGTAAATATTAATTACCATAATGCATTAATCCCTTCTTTTTGTTTGCAGACTTAGTTAAGGTCATTTTCTTGTCCTCTAAGGATGAATTGCTTCAAATGTGATTTTTATGTTTGCAATATAAATACTGTACCACGTATTTCTTTCTAGAGAAAGAAATACAGTGTTCTAAATGCCTTCAACAGTTATGTTAGCAGTTCATAAATATTTTGTTGGCAACTTTAACCTTACAATTACTGTAAGATGACTTCTCAGAGAAATGCAAATATTATGAATTTACACAAGGTGTGGATAATAGTGTAACTTAATATATGTTTATATATTGAAAAATAAGTGTCTTAATCAGCTTATGTCTTCAGTAATAGTTGAGCAAAAACATCTTTGAATTTGCAGAAAAATCCTCTTTCTCCATTGTTATCATAGCAGTAGGGAAGCACCAGAGGAGACATCTGTCTCCAAAAAAAGTTGCTCATCCTGTCAAGCTGGGAATTTACATTTTTCTTCTAAATTTTATGTTACACTAATACATATTGTGAAGTATTTTAATTGCCAAATAACTGTTAAACTGCTGAATTAATTCACTAATATGCAAAGCTATATTTATTTATTTTTCAGAAACTGTTGTAATCACAGTAAGCCTAAGTCAGTTTTAAGCATATGCTAAACTTGCATTTATTGTTGTTCTTAAAATCTATTATGTTATATACTGAAAGAAGTAATAGCTAGAGTGACCAGTGTCTCGTTGTATGGCTGGTAAATATTTAGATGGGATTCCATAGTCTATTTGACCATATGTAAGAGTTCTTCAGAAGGCCTTGTAGGTTTAAAAATAAGCAGGTGGTGTGCTTTTTGGATGGGAGTTTGAAATAGCAGTTTGTTGGTTGTATAGGTAACATGCTCTGTAAATAGAAAAGTAACATTTAATGGTGGTTAGATGCATTAATACCAGGATCCATAAAGAAATATCACTTGATAAATAAGCAAATATAGTGAACTTTCCAAATAGTATATTTGGGACAATAGGGCTAGCTTTTCAGCCAAATGGAGAAAGTGCCACTCTTGGCTGTTAATAGTATTAGAACATTAAAAAGTAAATTTCCTAGATTACAAGTAATGTTCACAGAAGCATGCTGTAGAGCTTCAAGCCAAGATATACGTCATATGTCATGACTCCTGTGGCTGCTTTCTGCTACTTTCCTTTCTGCCCCATTAAGACTGATGTTGCCATTAAGATTGATATTGTCCAAGAGTCTATTCTTTTTTTCCAGTATTAGTGTAAGAGAATCAAATCTGCATCCAGCTGAGGCATAGCTGAAGCATAGATTTAGTGTTCTGATGAATGATTTAGTGTTCATATGAATGATTGATGGGGGATGGGGGTGTCTAGGCAGAAGTCTGCTGTTTTATTTGAGAATTTCTGGAACAAAGAGTAATTATCCAAAGAGGAAGCAGAACTATATTGTTGTTGTTGTGCTTCTCTTTGCCAGGGTCTGCAGGCAGGTCAGTTATATAACGTGCAGTATTAACATCAGTATAATATTATCTTGAGAGATTCACCATTAACACCAATCAAAAATGTCAGTATTTAAGAAGAATACAAAAATAATTTAATAATATAAAGCAACAAATAATTGTGTCAAATTAATCTCTTAGAAATTGTCATCTGAGACAATTATCTGTTTAACGTCATGGTTAGAGTAAATTAATGAAATAATCTGGAGTATAAAAATGTTTGTGTAACTTTCACCTAACAGACATAAATACAGTGATGGAAGTACAGTTATGTGAGGATAACTTTACTCACAGGTGACTAAGACTAGTAAAAGACCATACTTGAAAAATCTGTAGATCTGAATTATAGTTATTCTGTTATTGAATCTTCATGTGCCTGGTAGTAACTGACTATCTTAACCTCACTTTCTGTGGGTACAAATAATTTTGTTTGTGTAATGGGTGTAATTCAGTTCTGTGGAGCATTTTGCATATATAAAATAGATGTTGCTGCCTATAGGTAGTACTGACTGTTTTGGCAATATTGCAGAGTGGTATTACTCCAGACAAGGGCTTTTTGGTTTTGTTTTGGTTTCCCCTACTGTCTTGGTGTAGTGAAAACAAACTGCCACATACATCTTTAAAGAGGGAAAATGAGCTTTAGCTTCATCTTCTTCCCTGCCCCCTTCCAATATACACAGGCCCCTTGTAGCTGACTAATTGTGTAAAGGTTAAGCAGAGCTATGGTTCTGTATATTGCTTGCTTTTTGGGGGTGTGGGGGGATGACATTCTGAATCCAAAAATTCAGAGGGTGACCTCTGAATGGAAAAGGGATGTTGCACTACAGCTTCATTTGCTGGAATCCAGCAGAAGGGTCAGCAGTGATTTACCTATTCATTTTAAATACTGAAATTATTTTTGTAAGATGGTGTTTTTTTGTTGTTGTTGTTTCTTTTTTTTTTTTTTCCTTTATAAGAGTAGAGGGCTGAATTTCATAAAATGGAAAGAATTAGAACCTATAATCTATAGATTTATAATCCATAATGATAACCTATCTGGTGTTCAGATTTGCGACTATATACACAACTTCTTGCCTTCTTTAAAAAGCTGTTATTTTGACCTTCCCCCTGCCCTTCTTCTACCTGATATATTAGTTTTAGATTTGAGAATAAGATCCTCCATACATAATGTTTTCAGATGAAGGGCTGTATTTTGATGATGCTTTGTTATTGACAGCATTCTTAAAATCAATCTAAATTGCCTGTTCACAATCAAGTTGAATGACAAAAACCTAACGTCAGACCTGTTAAGGGGAAAAAAATGAAGAAAGTGTCGCTTTTTTTTTTTTTTTTAACAGAAGGAACCCGTTAATGACTTTTATTTCTAATTTTATACACTTTCCAGTTTCCTGCTCTATAACCACCTAGCACAGAGCCTGTTACTTAACTTTACTGCTGTGTACCAAATATCTGAACTTAAATCCATGTGCTTAGAATGCTTTAACCCATCTGTGCCTATATTATATAAATTAGTTTAATAAGCAAACAGAATAAAAAATAAAAATTATTGTGTCATGCTGGTTCATTAGGAGACCTGGATAAAACCAGAAGATTACTGAGTGATTGATTTCAAACAATTCTTAGTCTTGCATGCTTCACAGAAGACTGTTCCTTATTTCTTAGTTTTAACCTACACTAGTATGCTTCCACTTTAATTTAAAGTATTAATCTTTACCCAAAACAAAGAAAAAAACAAGCTATAATTACTCAAATTTGATTCAACCTGTGGAGAAACAGTTATAGAAAACTAGTAGTTGACAGAGCAATGATAAGTTGTAAACTGATTAACAGATCATATGACTAATATAGCTGAGATCAAATGTAACTTGCATGAGAGAACATAAATCTGCTCTATTTAGCAGATGTGTGTTTGACAGTACAATTTTTAATTTCCTACAGTATTGTCAGAAACTGGGTTTAAATGGAGTAATGAATTTGTAGCTATTTATAGTATTTTCAATTATCTCTGAAAAAGAGCATAGGTCAGGCATTGGATTAAAAAAAAAAAAAAACTACGTAGAAGGATCTTGCTTTCATAGCCATCCAAAGGAGTTATTAAACCTTATTTATAGTGATTAAAATATTCCAGATTCCAATGATAACTTTATTGTTTCTAGATGTTTTCTAGCCCAAGAGAATAAACAAGACTTCTAGCTTGTTTATACATTGTTGGTTTGAAATCTTTTCAATGAGAAGAATGTCCAAGTCACCCGAGTGAAGTTGATATGAGAGGCCACTTTAAAACAGTGGGCTTTCTGGGCAGAGAAGGCAGGCAGTCTCTTTAAATTTTTATTCAATAAATGGGTACAAAAATTCAGTTTTATAGCTGAATGTTTATCAAGTGTTTCATCTTGAAAAATGCCTTTGATATAGAAAAGTGTTCCAGGGTGGATCCATATGAAAACTAGTCAGCACTGACTCTAGTGAGTGAGAGCTTTGTAATATTCTGAGTTTCTACTTGCATGCTTTGAAAATTGCATGCAGCCACATTGAGCACTCTTTTCTTCCAAATATTGCTTGCTCTTAATTAACTTCTCATACTCTGAATTCAGACATAAAGCTTATTTTTACCATACATGGATCAGCACAGAATTAGCAATATTTTCTTTCTAGTTTATTTTCCACAAATATTTTACTTCTAATAAAACAGACAGCAACTTTGGGAAGGACAAAAAATATATTCTTGTGTTTGTTCTTGGTCTGCAACCAGTTTTGCTATACACCGGAAAAGAAATGTCTGCTTACCTCATATGTTCCAGAACTACAGTAGCCAACCAGGCTTTTGCCAGCTTTGCTTGGGCTCTGTTAAACTTGGTGCCTTTTGCTTCTGCTGTATGAATGTTAGTTGTTTGCTGATATCGACTGTAACATAAGTAATAGTAAGCTCAATAAAGAGAAGTCTCAAAATGAAAAGACCATATTTTGAGGTGTGTGAGGAGATGTTTCATGCATGACCATGCTGTTTGCAGGCCAGGAAGACAATTCATATCTCTTAGCCCTCTTACGTTACCTCAGTGTAAGTTTTAATGTTCGTGTAGCCTGTATCTAAATAAACTTCTTATTCTGCCAAAGAATTTTTAGATGGTTTATAAACTGAATTGGTCATTTTAAGAACTAATTTGGATTTTTCTGAGCTATTTGTCCTGTTTCTACCCTTCAGATATGAGACTGAATGATATGCTGTCAAAAAAAAAAAAAAAGGCATCTATTTGTCTTTAAATGTATTATTTAAATATATTATCTATGTTTCATATGGAATAAATGTTTGTTACTGAAAATAAGCTTCCAGGTACCTCCTGGAATCTTTTCTTATACTTCTTCAGATCAAATTGTTTTACTGTTGTAATGCCATCTGCTTTTCTCCTAAGACTTGTAAATCATGTTTATTTCTCTTACCTGTGATGTGTATTTTTTTTCCTGTGTCCGGAACAATGTAAAACTTAATTTGGGTGAGATTGTTCTATCAGTTGCCATTATCATTATCCATTTATTTTCTGTATATTTGGTTGTTGTTGTTTTTTTTTGGGGGGGGGGAGGGGGGAGGGATTTACTCTTCATTTTTTTTCCCCCTCCCCTTTTTAAAGAATAAAAACCTTGAAGACATGCACGCTTCAAGTCCTGGCTTACCATGGCATGTATTAGTCTGGTATAAAGACAAGACATTTATTTCTCAACATGTCACGTGTATACTCCCATATAAGAATAAAAAACAGTAATTCATTCATACAATGCTAGTTTGCACTGAATTCCGTCTTGTTCCAAAAGATAAGCCAAGAGAGACTTTTCTATTTTACTAGCTAGGAACAACTTGTTAACCTGACAGTTTTTGCCTACTACTGTACATTGTATGGATCTAAATTGAATTATCATTACTCTGAAAGAAAGCAAACAACTTTAATACAAAATCTCAGGGAATTACTGTACTATGTTAAGTTTGTAAATGTATCTAATTCTTTTATTTTTAAAAGTATTTGGCCAGAACTACTTTCAGTTTCAATAATTTTAAAAAGTTCTGTTTGGACAGCTGTGAGGAAAGTATAAATAAGTACATCCATTTAACAACTAACATAACATTAGTATTGTTAAACACTGTTTGGCAGCAATAGTAACATCATTCCCTCCTTTTTAGACACTTCAAGAAGCCATGTGCAAGAGAGTGACATTTTCCAAGACATACAAAAGACCTTCAGGATTTGGTTTCTAACAAGCAAATGTGGCTTTTTAGTTGTATTTTTGTTGTTGTCTGGTTCGTTGGTTGTTTTTTCCTGTCAAATGCTACCAGAGCATCACTAGTTTACATATCTAGAGTGTTGATTAAATATTGGCTGATGTTGGAGATACAAATATTTGTCTGGAGCAAAAATTGTGTTTTGTGGAAACAGGTTAATATAAATTACACTCCATGGTTTCTGCCCATCTAAAGAGCCTGATCTCTTCTTACATATATAAGATTCGCAAAGGAATGTTTACAAAGAAATTGGGAAATAGTACAAAAAGGAAACAGAGTTGTCAGAGCAAAAAGGATCAAGACTTAACTCAGATTGGACAAACAAAGAATCCAAAATTTTCAAATGCTTTAAAAAGCACTGTTAAAAAGATTGCCAAGTGTCCATCTGCTCGCGACTTATCAACTGAAGAAGAGGAAAGTAACAGAGAATTTTCACTTTCTCCAACATTCAGTTACAGAGTTGCTATTGCCAATGGACTGCAAAAGCCTCTTTTTGTAACAAACAGTAACAATGAAGATATAGTTCAAGATCTGTCTTCAAATGATAGTTCGTATTCTGAATCATTAAGTGAAGTAAGAACTAATAGCAAGAAAAACAAGTATTTATCACACACAATGCCTGTGAGACGCAACAGAAAGAGTTTAAGCAGCCTCGCACCATCTGATGGAAGTTCTGATGGAGAACGCACTTTACACACATTAAAGCTGGGAGCTTTGCGAAAACTAAGGAAATGGAAGAAGAGCCAAGAATGTGTCTCATCAGACTCAGAACTAAGTTCGTGGAAGAAAACATGGGGTTTAAGAAGTAAATCTCTAGACAGAACTGGTCATCACCAGAAATCAAATACTCTTGAACCTGGCTTCAGTTCAACTGGTTGTATTAGTCAAACTCATGATGTTATGGAAATGATCTTTAAAGAACTTCAGGGAATAAGTCAAATTGAAACTGAACTTTCTGAATTAAGAGGGCATGTAAATGCCCTGAAACAATCAATTGATGAAATTTCTAGTAGTGTGGAAGTGGTACAAAATGAAATTGAACAACTGAGAACTGGATTTGTACAGTCCAGAAGAGAAACTCGAGACATACATGACTACATTAAGCAGATAGGCCATCCAGGAAACAAAGCAAGTCTTAGGTTTCTAAATGTGCCTGAAGAAAGGCTTGAAAAAACTGAAAACATAGTTTACAGAATATTAATAGATAAAATGGGGTTCTCAGAGGCACAAAGCACTATTAAAATTGAGTTTGCCCAAAGACTGGGGCAACAAAGAGACTGTCCAAATGCAAAGCCAAGACCTATTCTTGTTTACTTTGAGTCATCACAACAGAGAGATTTGATTTTAAAAAAGTCTTATAAACTTAAGGGAAGTGGCATTGGGATTTCTACAGACATTTTTTCCCATGACATAAAAGATAAAAAAGAAAGAGGAATGCCTTCTTCTCAGACATATGAGAGTATGGATATGAAGCTTTTAACAATAGAGTCAAAAAATAAAATGCATGATTGGGAGTCACCTGACAGTGATAAAGACTCAGAATCAGATATAAACAAGAATAGTTACGCAAGGTTATCTAAATCAGCACTTCAAATAAAAGCAGGCACGACAAAGGAGAGTACTGAGTCCCCAGATGCTAAAGACCTTAATAGAACTGGTGATAATAATACCTTTGCAAACAGAAGAAATTACGACAATCGGTCACCGGAATTTGACAACATGGAAAAGCAACCAAAGACCTATTATTCAGACATGACTCCTCTATGGCATTTGCAGAATGACTTTGCAACACCAAAACTTAGCCGTTCAGAGTCCGATTTCTCAAAACTGTGTCAGTCCTACTCTGAGGATTTTTCAGAAAATCAGTATTTTAACAGAACGAATGGCAGTTCACTGTTGTCTTCCTCAGATCGAGAACTTTGGCAGCGAAGGCAAGAAGATTCTGCCAACTGGTATGGCAGTTCCCAAGAACAGAATTTTGTCCAAGATACCCAACATGATGCAGAGCAAAATGAAGTAGAGAACACAGAAAACGTTGACAGTGGAGTAAGCAATGGAATAATGTGTGCATCTAAAGACAGAAGCCACTATAGTGATTCTCAGTTTTCTTTACATGATGATCTTTCACCATGGAAAGACTGGAATCAGTTGGAACAAGGGGCAGATTTGGGCCTAGACTCATCCACCCAGGAGGGTTTTGTGTATGACATGAGTAGTCCTTCAGATCAACAGACAGATTTTGGAAAGTGTCAAAGTTCTGATCTCCAGTATGATACTGAAAGCTATGATTTTACCCTTGATGGAACTTCTCCATCATGTCCAGGCCTTGACAGTGAATCACAAAGTCAGTGGACTAGTCAATATGATGATTATCAGGAAACAAATTCTAACTCCTCTTATCAGAATCAAAACAGATTGCCTATGATGTACCGAAGTCAGAGTGAACTACCAAGTGATGACTCAGAAGAAGCACCTCCTAAATCATGGCATAGCCGATTAAGCATAGACCTTTCTGATAAGACTTTCAGCTTTCCTAAATTTGGATCTACGCTTCAACGTGCTAAGTCAGCATTAGAAGTAGTGTGGAATAAAAGTACACAAAGTTTAAGTGGGTATGAAGACAGTGGATCATCTTTCATGGGAAGGTTTAGGACTTTATCTCAGTCTACTGCAAATGAATCAAGCACAACACTTGATTCTGATGTTTATGCTGAGCCTTATTACTATAAAGCAGAGTATGAGGAAGACTTAATTGAACCACCTGGTGAGAATGAAACAGACTACGTTGAAGTAATGGAACAAGTCCTTGCTAAACTAGAAAATAGAACTAATAGTAGTGAAACGAGTGAGCACATACAAGACTATGAACTGGGACAGTCTTCATGTGGAACTCCTTATGCAGTGCTTCCAGAGGAGCAATATGAAGGACAATTTGACAGTTTAGTCAGTGAAGAGATATTAGAAGTTGAAACTGGCATAGCTGCTCAAATAGAAGTAAAGGAAGATGAAAATCAGAATGTCCCAGAGATGTTTACTGAAACTCCAAAGAAGAAAATAATACGACCGTCATTCAAAGAAGCTGCTTTAAAAGCATACAAGAAACGAATGAATGACTTGGAAGAGAAGATCCTTTCTGGAGGTAATTTTATTTTATTTTTTAATATTGTCTTTTAAGCAAAACATTGTTGTCAGAATCAGAAACAATACCTTAATTTCTGTCTGCTCCTGCTTCCTTTGAATTTGGTGACAGAAAGTCCGCTTAATTCTGGGTTTGTTTATAGAGTGAAATAGTCCCATGGAAAGCAAAAAGCTAAAATTTTATAAGTGTTTTGAAGGAATTTTCTGGATATGTCTAAATAGAAGTTTACAAGCAATTGTAGTGCTTTGAATTTATTACTTGAAAATTAAATTGTGCAAGACTTAAACACTTATTAAAAAGAACTAGTTATTTTCCTTGGTATACTTGTAATCACATGAGCAATGCAGAATGTTCAGATAATAGTGCTTCCAAGCACTGTAACAGTTTCCAAGGCATGATTGATTCTATATTCATCCTGATAAGCAGTGTTCTGCATCCTGTATGCAACCCATAACTTATTACAGACTTGTGAGAGTGCAAGTCTAACCTGATTTAAACTCTGTCCTTAATTGTATTGACAATAAGCCTTTAAATGGGTGGTCAGTCCTCAATACACATAAATAAATAAATAAGTGGGGCAGGAGAAATAGTAACATCTATGTATAAGGAGGTGGGGCAGAAAGGACTCCCATATTAGCAGACTTCAAAGCAGGCAATCATATATATATATATATATATCTTTAAATCTCTAGTAATACACAAAAATAGTGATTTTCAATATTAATCTACACTGTAATTTTAAAGTAACAACATTGCTTGTGTTTTTAATTGGGATCACATAATTACCATAGCTAGCCAGATGGTAATTGTCACCTTGCAGATGGTAATTGTCACCTTGACTGAATCTTTGCTTTCTTTATCTACATTGCAAAAATAATCATCAGATACATTTATTTTAAAGATGAAGAATTGTGCCGTTAGCCAAAGAACGTATTAGTAGTAATTAGTGTCCAAATTTTGAGCTACTTTGAGGTTTCTTTTGTACATGGACAAGCACTTTTATAATAAACTTATAGTCAAATTGGAAGTGTGTTAAGTATTAACAGTTGTTAATATGATAGCATGTATTAAATTTTATTCTTATATTCAGGTAATGACACCACATTGTAGATTTGTGTTTTGCAGATACATTTCTACAGTGCTGTGTTAGACACTAGATGATGTATATATCAAAAATCAGCTAGCAATAGCTAGTATTTAATTTTTCATGATTTTTGTGAGGTATTGTGGGGTAGGGGGAACAGCCTTTGTACCTAGTCACTGTTCTACAATGGGAACATAAATGTCTGAGGATCTAATCAAAGAAAGCACACAGGAAAAAGGCAAGCTAGTGCATGTTGCTTCAAATATTTGAAGTCTATGTCTTAGTAAATGTTATCAGATAATATACTGTAACTAGAAAATGAAAATTATGAAGTTACATCTCATGTGATCTGTCCTTTTTAATTCCTTTAATCCAGCAGGTAAAAACCATCTTTTGGTCTCTTAGTCCATAGACATTCTTTTTTCTTCTGAACTACTAACGCGTTTCTTATACTATAATTACAGATAAGTCTAGTTTATGAAAGTGCATTGTTAGATGTAGATTACAGGTCATAAAGTGTTTTCATGGTTAGATGATGTCATACTAGGACATCCACATTCATTTTCAATGAAATAAAGAGAGAAGGATGTACAGTAAAAGGTTAAAGGGAATTTACATACAGCTACAATGGTACTTCTTAGATTATCCTGACAATGGCATGCATTAATTCTTGAGCAGCAGTTATGTTTTCTCTTCATACTTTTTTTTCTGCTCATAGAAGGAGGGGATGTGTTCCATATAGATACTCTGCCTCATTAGTCACCGATTGGTTTGTTAAAAGTACCTTCAGGTCCTATAGTATACCTGGCTATACTTATTAACAATATAGTTTTCATGTTTTATGTCCAGTGGATGAATGTGATATTTTACCTTTTACTGTCTGCAGAACACCTAAGAATTCTTTAAACTAAAATGTTTAAAACACTCAAAATATTTCTCACAACTGTAGTAATCTACTAAAAGAATACATTACTTGAACTCCGCCTTTTGCTGAGTGACATGCAGCATTATTACAGTAAAATCTTTCTTGATTCGGCCTTCAGTGAGCAGGATAACTTATAGGCTGTCTATTCACAGATGATGGGATCCACAAATGAAATCTCCACCTTTGGAGAGATCAAAAGCTCTCTGGACATGGTCCTGGGCAACCTATTTTCGTGACTCTATTTGAGCAGGTTTCTTAGACAAGTTGACCTTCAGAGGTCCCTTACAACCTCAACTATTTTGTGATTTAAAGAATAATAATAAATTTTTGGAATACTTTGTATGAAGTCTTCAAAGAATTACCTCTTAATGTCAGTTGCCCTCTAAAAGAAAACATGTTTAACTTTGGTTTATTACTTGAATTGTAAAGAAATTTTGTTTTGTTATACAAAACATTTTGCAAGATCTTAAGGGAGTTTTATGAGACACACAAACTGTACATTTTGTAGCCTCTGAGTTTTCACACTATGGCCCCCTTCTTTACATGTTGATTCATGCATGTCTAGAGAATACTTAATTAAGAATAATATCTTTAAGGAAAAGTGACAAATAGCTGATTTAGATTTTACATTACTCTTTATGAAAGGCTTTCTGACACTTACCCCTTTGATTCATAGTCATTTTCTGTTTTATTTTCTGTGTATGGAAAAGTGCTTGCTGCAGATCATGTTCCTTGAATTCGTTTTAATTATATAACCAAAACATCACCTATTTTTTAGTGAATTTTTTCATCTGTCCATGTAGGCAGGAAAAGGTAGTAAGCAATCTGGCCAACCAGAGATATGGCTACAAAGAAAAGTATCAAATGCTGCTATTTTCATTCTAGTAATACATGAGGTAAAGTTATTGAATCTTTGGTACATAAATAACATATCAGTGTGAAAGAGTCTTGTTGGATAACCTTATTCTCTAGCTGGAAAGAAAAAATATGCTATGGGCTGATTACTTATGTATTATTTATTACATCAGGGTTTTGGAGACACACTGGAGTGAGAGTAAAAGAATATGTGGATGAGTGGAGATATGACCAATAAACAAGTAATTCTTGGATTTAAAATTCTCTAAGGACATAGAGGCATTGTAATGTAATGTAATATACATGTAATATATGTATATTAATGGAAAGACTGATGGTTTTTATAGAAAAAATAGAGAAATTTTAGTCAGTGGTTTGTTTCATAATCAAGAAAAACTTTTACCCTCTTATTTACTTATACTTATTATACTTATAACAAGTCCTCACTTGTTAATTTCTCTCTTTCTAGATTTTGCCCTATTGGCTTCTTCCATTCCATGCCCATCTTGTTCTCCTTATCTTTTTCAGGTGCCTTAGAATAAGTTTCTCTCCTGATGAAAGTATCACTCTGGGTAAGCTTCCAGAGTTGCATGCACTCTTGTGAGTTGCTTTTAATGATAATTACAGACTTCCATCTGTGAAGGATAGTTTACAATCAATAGCTTCATGATCTTGTTGATGAAGATTTTGCTGATCATTTGGTGACTGAACAGATTTTAAAAATCTTTTGGTCTGGAGTTTCTGCCACACAGTAACCTGTTTGATCATCTCTGGTTTCAAGATAGCTGAACTCATCTTACTCTATGAACACACGCTCAGTGGCAAGTCAGATTACAGGGGCCAGGTATGGGATGTGTGTTAAACAGTGGATGAAAGTTCCTTTACTTCTTGTTCTATAAGAAGGATTTGTATTACATTCTGTAGTGTCTGACTGGAGAACAGAACTCTGAAGACCAGGATCAGTAAAAGCATCATTTTTTATAAGTGTGAAGGAGGAAAATGTGATGCTAACTTTTGAAACCAAACCAACCAGTAATGCATTACTGTACTCCCCTTGCAGTGTGGTCATTGTGTTCCAGATTAAGGAAAGTTGTCAGCAATATATTACTTACATATATTCAAAACTCTGTCTGGTCCTACGCTGTTTTGAAACAAGGGTATACTTTTTTTTTTTTTTTCTTTTTTTCTTTTTTTCTTTTTCTTTTTTTTTTTTTTCCTAGCAACTGTTTTCTGGAACTGTACACATCAGGTTATTTTCTCAAATAGTATAAGCTTTAGAAAATAGTGGCAGAACATGATTTTGATTCTTCTTGTCATTGAGAATTGAGTTCTCTTGATCACAGAGACCAAACAGCAGCAAGAGATTTACCAGTGGTATTGCAGATTCATAACTTCTGTATGGGTCAAAGTATCACCAATGCAATTGCAGCCTCACCAAAGAAGTTTTTGTCCATCAGTTGGACATCCATCAAGATGGAATGAGAAGAGAGACATGATAGTTCTTTTGTGCTCTTGCTGCAACACTCATTATTCCTAGAAAATAATAATAATAATAATAATAAACACTATGGTGTTTATTATTATTATTATTGTAGTGTTAAGGGTTAAGTGTTAACATTGTGTTAAGGGTTTTCTATAGACAAGAGTCCATAACACTGTTTCCTGTTTTACACTTTCACATCCGTACCTTTTTCTTGTGATATTTTTCTTTCGTCATTTTTATAGTGCACTCTATGCAGAGAAATGTTTAGTTGTTTGCTGTAGTTGTTGACATCCCTGTGTGAATTTGCAACACTTATTTATCTTCAGGTAATTTGCTATTAACAGTGATCTGAGCAATATATAAATTACATTTTTTTTTAATTCCTTTTTTTTTTTTTTTTAAAGCTACCATAGGCAGTATATTCTTGTGATCCTCATGTATAGGCTTCTCAATAGAAATCATACTACTGCTGTACATACGAAAGGAAGTTCAAATACAATTCAACAGCAGTTCATTTCCTCATGTTGTGCACCTTTTGTCACAGCAGGTATGAAGGAATAATTGGAGAGTAAATGGATCAGATGAAAGTGAGCAATGCCAGAAGTGTTGAGCAGTATGATTTATTTTTTGTTAAAAATAATGGAAAATTGTATATATTTTTCTCATGTATTGGGAGAAATATATGCTGCCATATTTTTTGTTGTTGTTTTTGTGTTGTTTTTTTTTTTAATATAAAATGTAAGGCTATTTCAAGTATTTTCTGGTTAAAACATAGCAGATTGAGTTTCCACATCATGGGAGAAATAAATAAATAAATAAATAAATTAGAAAAGCCTCTAACTACTTAGCTATGTGAAGTCTTCTTTTTTTTTTTTTTTTTTTTTTTTTTTTAATACCAACTTATATCTAACATATTTCTGTCAGTGTCATGTTCTTGATTTCTTTGAACTGTAAACTGAAGGAGTGGAAGCAAAGACACCATGGCGTTTTAATCCTTTCTCTGAGGCGAGTCCGTTTCATACATTCGTTTATCTTATTGGAAGTCTCTACAAGACTTCTGGATATCTTGTTCTAGCGATTTCTAACATATAGCTGCAGTTGCTGTTTTTTTAATATTTGTCCTAAATCACCATTGTTCCAAATTAAGCCTAACTTTTCACAGGACTAGTGCCAAAGCAGTGCAATGGTATGTGAGGAATATTTTGAATTCTAACTCCATCCTTTCAAATACTTGCAACCCATTCCAATTCAATGTTTTCTGCAAGCTATATGAAATTCTGTTCAACCAACTTGCTAATGAGAACATTGTCTAAAATTAACCCATATGATACTGTGTAATAACCCACATGTTATTTCTACCCCATGAATTGGAATTACTCCCAAATATCACAATACAACTGTACATTATTTTCTACCAATTTAATCTTTAATACATTTGTCTTGTATACATAGGAGAATGTCATTTTTAAAAAAAGTTCAAAAATCATATTAGTATAAAAGTATTCCAAGTCTTTTCCTTTTATCACACTAGTTAAACCAGTTTCCATATCAACAGAAGAAAATCAGGTTTTTCTTATCCCAGTAAACAATGATGGTGAATATCAGGTTTTTATTCTGTTGATGATTATACATTAACTCACATTTTCTTCCTCTAATGCCAGTCTTGAAATTAGTCATAAAGTTTTCCAGTACATCTGGTTTTGAATTTTTGAATGTCATATTTAAAGAGTTTAAGACTATTCTAGATAGTTCCTTATACCTTAGGTAGGAAGTGCGTGCAATTCCACAGGAGAAGAAACTACCAATAGCAGCTATGAACAACATCATAGTCTATGGAATGTGGCTTTTCCAGGCCTTATGTTCTGCTCCTTTGTTCTCAAACATAGATATGCATACAGTTCTTTAACAGTAGGATAATTACATGATCTGTGGGTTTGCCACCATTAGCATTTTATTTTACAACAGGATTACACTTTGGAAGCAAATCTCCAATTGGAGATTTGGTTTGACTGGGTGGTCTGAGTGTGATTTGGATTTTTTTTTACCAGTGGATCCAAAACACGCATTGCTCACAATGCCATGATGAATGAGTCTGAACTAAATGCCCCTAGAACATCTGTGTTGTGGGCACTTTGATATTCAGCACCTACTTCTTTGACCTTCTGGTCTGCTCCTATGGCAATAAACTATTTGCTAGTGCATGCATAGTCTTTTTTTGCCCAAGATGCCAGTGATCTGTTTCCCATGAAGCCATATATTCCTCCAGCCCTGACCTACCGTCACCTCTGTCTATGCTGCTACTGCAAAAGAAGCTGCACATCTCAGTGAAATCCTTTATAAAGTTTGTTGTACCATTCCCCTGGTTTTGGATTTGGAATAGTGTGCTTAAAAAGCACCCTGCATTTTACTCTAACGTCACTGTGACAAGTACGAGAGTGTCAAGAAAGCCCAGTCTTTAAGGGGATTTTAGTTTGAGACCACCAAAAATTTAGAAACATTAACATCATACCAATGATTTATTCTTTTAGAGGTAAATTTAAGAAGTGGGTAGAAGTATCTAGTAGCTGTTCAAAGATGACAGAAAACAAGAGCCATTATAAGTCTAATGGGACTCAATTTCTAAACACCAGAGATGTTTTTAAATCATGTCTTCTTCTTTCAGATTTGCCAACCAGTTTGTTAGTAAAGACAGCTGCAGTTTTTATCTCCACCAAGCTGACCTCCTACTTTGGTTCTCTGTGTATCCGCTAGTAATTTTTCTACATCACTGCTAGTAAAGTGCTAGAAGCAATTCTTCCATTTCTCCTGTCAACCAAGGTTTATTCAAGTTTGACCTTCTCTTTGTCAAACAGGCACTCATCTCTTATGATGTGTTAGCTTTAATATTATCTTTCAGGCAATATATAGTATCTCTTCCAGGAATATGCTTCAGCAACACATCATCATCTAGGCATCTATATACTGTAATATTCTGTTCTGTGTGGATAATATCAACTTCTGGGTACAGCATTTATTATTCTAGCTTGTCTTAATTTGTGTTGTTATTTTGGACAATCTAAAGTGCTTTTGTTTGGACTTGTTTTTTTTCCTTTGTTTCCCTTTCTTAGCAATTGCATACTAATTAGAATTGTCCAGCTTAGATTATTCCCTACTGACTGGCTGCTTTTACACATGCTATTTCCATTGAAGAGTTGTATTTTTAATCTAATTCCAGTAAATATTATGTCTAAAGGGTTTCCTTTCAGGAATCATGTAATTATCAGTCAGTTTGACAATCTTGGAAGAGTTTTGTAGAATTAAAGATTAAAATTGTACTTTGAGAGAATAATGAACTTTGTCTTCTTCTGATTTGGTCTTATACAATTATGCATACTTACAAGAGTGGAAATATAGGGTTGTGTATTCACAATAGCATCATAATCATTCTGAATAGTTCAGATATTTTATTACCTTAGTCCAGTTCTTGTGCTACGGGGAGAAGGGTGAATTAAATTTTTGCAGTCATGAAAGAAACTATATTATGATGATGTTTTGATGTTCAGAAAAATGCTAAAAATATAATAATGCCACAAGGCTTGAAGGGTCCCTATGACTGATGAAAAAAAGTCTTCTAAACCTCTTTTATATAAATATCTCTAAAGGTTGCCAATGAGGCTATTGTCTAGTTGTATTTCTGATTTTCTAATGGTATTTAAAAAAAAAAGAAAAAAAATAAATTTAGATCAGATATAAGGAAATTAATTAATTAACTAACTTGTTATAATTAGATAAACTTAAATGGACAACAGGAGCATTGTACCACTACAGTAAGCATAGCTAAGTTAAAACAGCTTTTCTCTCTTTTGGCCTTATTGATTTGCCTTGTTAATTATTATTGAGTTTGAAACTATCAGACTGACCAATAGAAATATAAAAGGATTTTTCTGTTGCCTTTTGTGTTTTATGTTTGTAAATATAGTTTTCAATAGTAAGTAGCTGGATGACCATCCTACTCTTGTCATCCAGGTATATTGAGTATGTATGTATATTGAGTGCACTGGGCTGAAATAGTAACAATTATGGTGCAATATCACTCCAAGGATTTTCCCTATAAAACTGGCAGAGCACCCTCCAATTATCTAAAATTGAATATGGTATAGAGGTACAACAAGCAGGCTATAGTGTTATTTGGGAATATAGTGATTTTCACATCAAATATAATCTGAGACAAGCAATTTGAAAAAATAAAAATAAAAATAAAAAAATCAGAAGCATCCAATAAGGTTAGCTAACTGAATCAGTGTTACACTGTTCTTAGCACATTCATAACTTTTTTTTTTTACATTTCTTGTTCACCACAGAATGAATGAACTGCAAAAATGAGTTATATGAATATAAGTTCTTTTAAGTAAATCATTGTCTTTCAGCAGTATAATCAGAGATGTCTACTCTTATATCCCTGATATAAAAGTACGTTCAGTGGTCTCTTACATAATCACAATTCACTTCTTATCTACATCAAAAAAATGTTGCTGTCTGTTCTGGCAGCCTAATGACTACCAAAGTGAATTGTTTGGTGATGTTTGGTGACTGTATAATTTCCCAATCTGGTGTTCTCAGACACACAAAGAATACTTCCTTAGTTGAGATTATTTCATTCAAGGTGTGTTTAGAAAAAGTAATAAATGCTGAAGTTTTCAGACTAATTTTGTCTCTGAAGATGTAGTAATTTCTTACAAATATATATATATATATATATATATTTGTATGTTTGGGGGAAATATGTGCCAGTTGTCTGCTTTATACAATTTCTATTGAGAAAGGAGATAGGAATGTGTTTGAAATGAAAAACAAATACATCTTTTCTAAGTACCAAGTGCAAAGATAAAACAAGTTGAAACAAAAATGTAGTGCCTTGTTTCCCTTTCTAATTGTTGATTGTCACTCTCCTTCCTAGTTTTAGGAAAAAGCAAAATTAGGTTCCAGTAAATGAAGTGTAGTGGAATTAGATGAAGCTGGCTGAAACCCAGGAGAGGTAAAGAATATTTCTTATGTCCATCTCATGTTCCAAAATACAAAATTCCATTTAATGTGGAATGCAAGTCTCAACATTTTTTTTATTTTTAATATAAATTTCTGAACAAAAAACATCTGAATTAAGCCTATAATTCATGTGATTCCTTAGCCATCTGGTAACAAAATGTCTGATAACTGTAAAATAATTAAAAATTCCCTTTCACATACATAACACTGAGATTTATTGTGAGTTTTTAAATATGAATATGTAGTCATGGTTAGGCATTGTAGGCAGAAATTATAGGTTGCATGAACAGATTATGGTAAAACTTCATGTCTTCCAAGTGCTCTCCTTCTTAAAACTTCCCTTAGTCCCCAAATTTCTCTTCACTTTTTGAACTCTATCCTTTATGAGTTTAAGAGTTACTTCAGTAGCAGGTCCCCCAGTTTAGTGCCCTGTTGGTGTATTCTATCTTTCCTTTCTTCTCTTCCACCTATCCAGATGTTGTTCCATTTTTAACTATTCTTCATATTTCCTTTAGCATATCCCATAACTGTGTATCCCCTTTTGCTTCCATGGCTGGTTAGGCTTACAGTCATCTGCTTACTCCAGGCTGTCCTCTCACCCTGCTTATGAAAAGCTATAGTAATTTTGGAGAGTGGGATCCATCGGCCATCCAAATCAAGTTGACAATGGTTTGTTAACCTGTTCTCTATAAGCTCGTGGAGGAAGAGTATTTAATCACATCTGATATTGTTAGACAAATTTCACAAATATATGGAAAAAATGCAAATGTGGAGACTAAACTAATTTCTGTGAATCTACTCAATCAAATAAGGGTAATTTGATATGTATATATATGGCTATGACTTCATTTAGTCAAGAATTAACTTCTGAGGCAAAATAAAAATTCTAGTATTTGTGAAGGGAAGGGAGAAGATTTGAAGCGAGAAAATGATAAGATAGTTTACATCCCAACAGGAAAATATATATATATATATTTTCTAAAAAATAAAACTAAGAAACAGTACAGCATCCCCATTTATATTCGGAAGAGCAACTGCAGAAGGAATGGATTCGTGGCAAACAGATATTCTTATTGCGCAGAGATGTACTTATTCTATTTTTACTCAATCATGGAAGATTTTACTACTAGTAATAGTTTTAGTTTAGTATTCTGTATAACTCATAGGTTTTCTTTGGGACAATAAACCTTAGTTCCTTCTTTTAGGCACACTGTTTCTAAATGGATTGTTCACAGCATATTTTAAAGAAAAGTTTTGTAGACAAGAATAAGAAAAAGGGAATTTATGTGGGCTCACAAAGAGGAGCATCTGCTGCATAGCTGGATTTTCTGTAGGTTCAAGTTTGGTGTGGCCACATTGCCAATACCTAGTAGCCCGATCCACTCTTATTTTGTTGAATAATACAAAATCAGATATAATCTAACTGGTAAAAACGGGTTTCAAACAACTTATCTGCAGGCTCTATTCCACCCGTTCTTGTGCATGTACTAGCTTTGATTACATAAGTAGACTCTAAAATTAGTGGCACAACAATAGCCAATGCTTGTAGCACAGCAATGTCCTTTGATTTTACTGGATTGTTAATAGTACAAGGTGTACTCTTAAATTTGCCGATGTCGTTTTTTTTTTCTTATATATATATTTTAATGTGATATTTTCTTGTAGTTAACTTGTTTAAAATATAACAGATGTTTAACACCCAAAAATGATTATGATACATATATATATATATATATTGTGCAGTACCTCTAAACATCTCAAAACTGTATAGAGGACCTGTAGGAACTGCATACTCTGTTTGGAGAGGAAAAAAGAGAAGATCAGTAAGGTGACAATTAAAACAATGAAGCATTCATTCATGTATGCACTCTACTATAAAGTATCCAAAGAGAATAAAGTTTTATTGATGCTATAGTGTATATAAAAACAATTATTATTTTACTTGTATTTTAAAATTGGCAAGACAATAAAATAAGGCTATATTTTCCTGTCAAAAAATATTCTTGGTCTGAAAGTAAATGTATCACAAATTGCATTAAACAATTTATGATGATATATATCATATATAAAACTTGCATAATTGTAATTCTTATATAGTAGGTACTGACTTTTTGAGGGTAGTTTCTGTCATTGCATGAGTAGTTGCGCAAGAAGAGAATAGTTAGAATTCAGGAGGTTTTTGTTTTGCTTTATTTTACCCTTTAGGAGAAATTCTCCTTTTTGAAAATGGAGCATTATTTTTGAACACTTCTCCAGTATTTTGTTATTGGTAAAGAAAAAATCATAGCAAATAAATAAATAATGCTGTGGAGATGGGATAGAATATATAAATTATGTGGTGTCCATACAGTCTTGCATAAGTGTCATGGATTTTTACATACTGAAAACATCTGTGTGCTTCTTTAAAAAGTAAAGACAGTGATCCTGCTACTATGAAACACTTAAGCACAGGGCTTCTGCTCCTCATTTTGTTTCTGCATTAGCATATTCTAAAAGTAACATTTTTTCACAGCTTAAGATATTTTGTCAGAAGTTGTTTTGTCTAACCTATATTCCCCTTCTTCCCAATTCTCTTTCAGATAGCAGTTCTGTGGATGAAAAGGTTTAAAATTATGTATTTGTAATAGGGATCGTGCATTTTGTTGTTGTTTGTTTGTGATTTGACCTCTTTTGTTCCTTCATTTCGGTTGTGAATTTTGCATGTTTTTTCCAGCTTTTCACTCTTTTGTTCTCCTTTGAGTGTGTTGCATTTATAAACAGGATAGTCCTCACTGTTGTGCTTATCATAACTGAGAGCACAGGGGTCTGCTACTGTCAAACATTATACCTTTTTTTTTTTTTTTTTTTTTTTTTTTGTCATCTACATTGCAACACAAGACATAAAGGGCTACAATATTTGGGAAGCAATATCTTACAGCTTCCCATGCGTTCTTCCCCTGGTTTTCACTGAATGCTACCAAAATATATTCCAAGGCAATGGTTACAATAGCTTTGGCCTGCAGCTGACCCTTCTAAACATTTTTCATATTAGGTGTTAAATGTTTGATGCAGTTAAACTTTGTCCAACACTTACTAACAACAACTAAATAACTGTACTTTTTCTTTTTTCTTTTTTTTTTTTTCTTTTTTTTTTTTTTTTCCCCTTCAAAGGCTGTGGAATGTTCCTTGGATACTTCCAAGCTTTATGCAATCCAGGCATTTAGTGGGTAAGTACTAATATGACTGTGAATTTTGTTATTTATATCTGCAAATTAGTTTTGTAATGTTAGTCATTTTTCTAAGGTTTGTTCTTATAAGAAAATTGAGAGGCTTTTTTACATCATCCAAAATCAAAAGAAATTAATGAAACAGTTAAGTTCCACAGGTCAAGTGGAGGACAAAAGTTTTTACATCTTCGCATACAAATTAAATTATACTTGGATCTGCAGTTTGATTTTGTCTTCATTTTAGTAAATGAGTAGTAATGTAACAATATCTGTCAAATATTTGAAATCTAAAATGCCAAGAGGAAAAAGATTTCCATTTGCTGAAAGCGAATGAATGTGGCTGAAACTTGCACATTTTGATTGTCTCCAAATGAGCTTGCATCAAGTTTTTAGGGATTCCTTCCTTTGAAGAATATATCTCCTTCCTATTTTGAAAACCTTTTTATTATTTAATTTGGAAGAAGGAAAAAAGTAAAAACTGTTGGTAAAATTTCTGTTATTTATATAAATATTTAAAAGGTATATTATATTCTAGGTGCACTGTTATAATCACTGTTTGCTGTAGGGATTTTTTGTTAAAGAGACAAATCTAGATACTGTGAAGTTTATCCACTTAGATTCCTATGGCTTCCAAATACCTCCCCCCAACCCCACAAACCCCCGGTACTTTATTGGCTTTATTCACAAGCTGTTGTGGAAATTATAGTTATGATAACATTTGTAGTTATTGCTAAGCAATCTTGGACAAGTTTAGGAGCACTATCCAGCTTCTTAGTGGCTTATGTAGTTTCTGTATAGTTTGTCGTACCTCAAGCTGCTGTATTTTTACCTTTTCCAGCCTGTAAAAACATGCGAAGGGCATAGGTGACATTATTCAGGATTAGTTGTTAAGTGAACCTCCTCTCTGCCCCCATTCCCCCCCCCCCCCCATTAAATATTGTGAGAGATAGTTGCTGACTTGTTTTATTAGCTTGCTTTTGACATTAAGATAAAATTATAGTATAATATGGTACAGTCTCTTGGCTTGCAAACCACACAGATGGATTGTTTTAACTTTGCTCAGCTGCAGTTTTCTCATAAGGTTGGAAACTAAACTCTTGGAACTAAAATTATAGAAACTTGCTTTGTATATTGACCAGCACTATATATCACTATGCTAGAATTACTACTCCTGCTTCATTGGGATTTTCTGAGTACTATACTATTCTTTATCCTCCTGTATCTCTACATTTCAAAAATAGAATAGTACAAGTGCTGTAAACCTCTATTCCTGACTTCTAAATGTAAAGCATTGGTATTTGTATTCAAATTATATTGTTCATCAAAAAGAAACTAGTGTCATCTGAAGCAATTTTCTTTCTCTTGATTAGATTACTGATTTAAAGACTTACTCAGCAACGCATTAGCAACAAAAAAATTTACTAAAACTCACTAAGTTGTTATTCATATAATCCTTGTAATAGAGTCTTGCATAGCTTTCATAAGACATCACAATTGTGACAGCAAATTACGACAATGTGTATTTGGTGGTTTCTTTGCTGAAAAAAAAAATCAATGTACATCAGAACTAGGAGACATCACAGAGGCAGCTTCTGCTATTTGCTGCATCTTATCTTTATCATATCTTTAGAAGAAGGTATATCCTTCTTTTCTTTTGTGCTATGCCATGTCAATTCACTTTTACTTATAGGCCTCTGATTAGTGAATTTAGGACATAAAGCGCCACAAATAATAATGTACCTCACCACTGAGAAGCAGGAATCTTACATCTTGACTACTATAGAATAAGCTGTGGCTTACTGAAACTAAGAAAAATCATACTCATAATCATTTGTGTAGTACTAACAAAAATAGTTTTCATCTAAAAAAGTAATAAAAAAATGCTGCTCATGCCTTCTCACAATTATTTTTGAGATGTTTGATGTGTAGATCATGGCACAGTTTTCAGAACTAGTAAGAAAATAATGTTTGCCATCAAAATCAGTTCAAATTAATGAAATATAGTGTAGAAATCGAACACTCTTAGATACTTTTATAGGTGCTGTTCAGTGCAGAATTTTTTGTTACATTCAATGCTGTAATCCAAGAATAAGAAGAAATGGTTTTATCTCAGATTGGTTTTCTGTAGAAAAAAATAGAGAACAGAGAAAACAAAGCTAGTCCAGAACTGTCTTGGAGATTTCTTCTATTCATTTTACTGACCCAGTTTGATCATTACATTTGGTCAGGCTTTCACAGCTTAAGTTAGAGAATTGTTTCTTAATATAACCAAAATCGAGGAGAAAATTGTCAGTTTCATATGATTTTTCATTTTCCATTTTTTTGTTGTATAAGTCACTTCTAGTTTCTCTATTGTCTTTTATTGATTGTACCCCTACATAAGCTTAATAAGAAATAGTTCATTCACTCCTGTTGCTTGCAAAAAGCATTTACATGCTCTTCATTGCTTTAAAGAAGCAGTTTAACATCTAGTTACTGTGTAGTTTAGAAATAGCATTTTCTAAGCAGACTCTGTCAGTGTAGGTTCTGAAAATTAAACATTGATTTCTATACCTGCAGAAAGCTCTGTGATCATATGATTTTGCTGTATGCACTACTTTCCATAGTCAAACACTTAATTACAGTTGCCTGAATTAAATAAGCGCAGGACTTAGAAAAATATTGTACGAGTGTATAGAATTCTTATTTTTCAGTGTACAGCACATGTGGAAAGCAGATGAAAGGACAGAAATCCATCTTGCATATAAGGATACCTTTTTGCCACTGACAAGGACTTTTCAGACAGAAATTGCTCTTTTTATGCCCTCTCTTACATTCATAGGTGAAAAAGTTCAAATTATGAAACCTCTGAGGATAAAGTAAGTCAATCCCATTTACAGACATCGTGTAACAAGTGCATAGGACTGCGTCAAATGACTGACAGTAATTCAATACTAGCTCATGTTTTTAGATTATACCTTACTTCTTTTGCTGACACTGTTTAGATGGGGCCCCTACTCTCTTTGCAAGAGTCTGTTTCACCAAGTCCCCTGAAAACAATGATACAATTTTCATTTAACTTTTCATTCAGTAGAAGAGCCCTGACATCTCAAAGATTGCTATGGCTCCATTTTAATTAAGCTTTCCAGTCTATTCCTGCATTCAAACACTAATCCCAAATGATAGCATCCCTCAGTCTCTTCTCTGCCAGCATAGCTGACTGCAGCCTTATCTATGACTCCCGTTTCATTTTCTCACTCACTCTACACCAAAGGTGTTGCCATTTGAAGGGAGAGGAGACTGTTTCCCTCAAAACCTTTGATATTTTGCTTTATCTAAGTATAAATATGTTACATCTTTTCTGCCTTTACTCTCCCATCTCTCTCATGGTACAGCACTCTGAACCCAACTTATTGCACCAACACATCTCAAGTCCAAGACATGGATTGTATCTCTTCATTCTCTGCTATGGTCTTCACCTGTCTGCATGAAATAAGAAAGCAGAGAGAGAAAAGGCAAAGACCAAGTACATTTTGCCTGGGGCTTCACATTCTACTTACCTGTTAAAAGGCAAAAGCTCAATTTTTACTGTTCTTTCCATGCCAGTATGAAATAATATGTTCTCCTTTGCTTTTTATTTATTTTACTGGCCATCATTTAGTTGAAGCTGAGATATTTCAGAATTCATTCCTTCAGTACTTCTGAAAAGTACATAGAGATCAGCTGACTTTTTCATCATGTATATGAATCTAGGGTGCTACTCCTTTAATCTTTCTGGAGACTTGTTCTGTGTTAATTCACTGCTTGCCTGATGGTGGTTACGTCAGAGTGTGATCATTTTACCATGTGGCCTAATTCATTCTGAAATTTTCTAATGGTGCACAGATGGAGCTGCATGTAGATGATTACTCCTTTTCTTCAGTGACATGTTCTTAGTGGTAAAGCATTTATTTTGCTTGCATTCTCTGACAAATCCAAATAGATTGCAATGTGGAATAACTTCAGAAGTTCACAAAATAGTTTACTACATTCTGCATTTCAACCACAGGAACTGTGAGTTTCTTAAAGTAGCTGAAACTATCCAGTAGATTTTTTCTTGCTTTAAGTAATAACCTGTGTGCTTCCAAATTCATTTCTACGTCAGGACATTGGGTTGCTTTTACTGGAGGTGGGAAGAGGAGCAGAGAATTTAATGTACAATTTACATCACATGAAAATTTGCCTATAGCCATAAAGTTAAGCGTTCCAAAGACTGCAGATAAATATCAACATTCTACTGTCAAAACAGCAATGCCCAGTTTGTTTTGTAGAAAACAAATGTAAATGTATTTCCCCATTTTTCAAAAATAAATTGATATTGTGTTCCAGATCAGTATATTGACCTTTACTTCCACTTTATAGCCAACAACCTTTGGATATTTGCTCCTAAAAGTTATTAGAAGGATAAAATTTGTTTCTATATGAAGAATTTGTGCATAAGAGAATTAATTTCTAGTTCACATCACCAAAGACATGGCTGTTTCAGCAATGACAGAAGAAACAGTACTAAAGGTGGTTTTTCAAGAATAAGGTTTAAATGTGCATTTTCAGCATGCATATATGATCATTAGTAGCATTGTATTTTCCCAATGGTTTATTCTCTAAAAAAGTATAATTTTATTTATATGAATATATATGTGCATATACAAAAATGTATTACTTCACTGTTTTATGTGCATACATATGTATACATACACATAAAAGTAGTCATACACCTTATAAGCTAAGAATCAAACCTTTAACATTGTACAACATTCAGTGTTATGTAACATCAAGAGGTGGATACTTTCAGCAATAAATCATGCTATATTGCAGACTTGCATCAGAGAGGTTCTTCTGCCATTATGCAATATTTAAGATATGTAGTGGTGTGGTTGTTTGTTTGTTTGTTTTGGGGGGTGAAGGGGTGGAGCTTCTGCCTTCTGCCTGTTTATGACTTTTATGGGATATTATCCTAGACCACCTACTTTCTGTGATACATTTCCTGTAGTTTCTCTCCCTTATTTATCTAAAGAGTAAAAAAATTTGAAACTATGATTATAAGGTATTTTTAAATTTTGGAGAAGTTGGACTGTGGTTCGTAAATTTAAATTGTAGCTATGCTGTTGAGTGGATATAACTAAAGTTTCAGGATTAAATATAATTCTTCCAGGTTGTTCTCCTGAGGTTTTAGTTCACAACCAATGCCAACTCAGAGTGAAGGAGTTGCACCCTAGATTCATATGCATGGTGAAAAACTCAGCCAATCTCTATATACTTTTCAAAAGCACTGAAAGGATGAATTCTGAAGTATCTCAGCTTCAATAAACTGATGGCCAGTAAAATAAATAAAAAGCAATGGAGATCATATTAGTATTAATTACATCAAGAATACAATGAGAACAATTAATGATGATTCACGGTCCACATGATGTAGAGGAGAAGTAGTAGACTAGTAGACACTAGACCAAAACTAGTAGCTTTTTCCACAGCTGGTATTATTTTTCTACAGTGTGTATATTGCATCACAATTACTGAAGAGAGAGAGTACATTCAGATAATACTTTATTCCTCATTTTTTTTGTGTTTCTTTTTTGTTGTTGTTGTGGTTTTTGTTTGTATGTTTGATTCAAGTATTAGCCAAAGGCTAATTCTAGCCTGTCCTCAAGCATCAATCCAGTTCACACAGTCTGGTACTTGGAACCTCACTTGTTTCAGCAAAGACTTGAATTAATATGTTATTCTTATTTCAAGATGGTTAAAGACTAGAAGCAACCATTTTGGAATTTGCATATTTGTTTTGGGTGATGCTTCTAGAAATAATTGGCAATATACTTGCTTCTGTATTGTATTCATGTTTGGTTTTTCTCCCATTTTTCAGTTCAGATGAGAGTTTTTGTCTAGATCAGCTGGCATTTAATTTTTTCAAACAGCAAAATGAATTTTTCAGTATAACATGCTGGTAGCTTGCATGGCTGCCTTCCCATTTCCTGATCAGGCATTTTATGTACTTAATCTTGACAAGGTATGATCAAGGAAATCACATCTTGGTTCCCACTAGTTTGTATTCTGTAGCTGTTCTTTGTTAAAGTGACTCATTATAATAATAAAGAAAAGTATACTCGCATTTGATGGTGATGATAAAGAAATGACATTCTGGAAGTCATTTTAGTCGGCCAGCATCTCCTTGCTGTTATGTGACTAGAATGGACAGAAGGAAATGAGGTTAGAACTTCTTTACAAGCAACTTTTTTTTTCTTTTTCTTTTTTTTTCTTTCTTTTCCAAAAGCTGAGATGGCCCCAGAGACCTGTTAGCTGAAACACTCAATACATATGTGATCAGACAAAGGAAGTGTGAGGCTCAAACCTGTCTTTGTAAAGTCTTTTCTGCTGCCTTAGCCAGAATCAGAGCAGCTGGCAATATATTCTATCATGTCATTAATTCATATTTTTATTCTAGAAACATAATTAACAAACATAATTTCAAATTTGTCATGAAATTAATATTCATACTCATTTGAGAATACAGTCTGTCAAACTTTGAGAGAATATTGTCTTTTAGTATGTCCTAATATACCCCTACACCTTCTGACAGCTTTCTGAATTGGCCAGGAGAGCACTTTTTCTCTTATTTGGCTCATTTCTTTCATTTCTTAATGTGATATTTTTAGTTCATATAAAGACTCCTTTAATCCAACTTTAATTTTCAGAGAAAGTGCTAGGTATTTCTTCGGTGGCATTTTAATATACTGAGGACCCAGGAGAAGCTGTAAATCCAGTCTTTTAATCTTTTTATAATGCTGATATTTTCTCCTAGCATTCATGCACAATTCTATATTTCCAATTATGGTTTTCCACTCCAGCAAAAATTACAGAACTCTACCAGAGTGTGGATTTGTGGGTCTTCAGATACCTTAAAAATAGCCATCTCATTATTTTCATTAACTTGCATGGTACTGCTTTTACGCTATTACAAAAACCTCTGGTTATATTTTGTGGTTATAATATGCGTTGATGACACACTTCCCTTGCTCACCCCCCAGTTAAATTTCTGAAAAATTCATTGCAATTTTCAGGAGATCAGAACAGCATTATATTTATTAGTTATTCATTACTTATAATTATATAGTTATATTATATATTTATTATATGGTAATTTATTAAAGATGCCTAGATTTTGATTTATCATATTTAATTACAAAATATTAATTATTCTATAAAACAAATTCATTTAATCTGAAATATTCTATAATCCTAACCACTTCAAGAAAATAACGTATCCCTGTAATCTAAAGTGTAAGTTCAACATTCAAAGAGATAGAGAGAGAAAAACCTCTTCATTTTTATCATTATTTGGATCTGGAAATAAGCTCAGTCTTACACAGAAATGAGCTTAGTCTTAGACATAAAAGAGCGTTTGTACTTCTTCTCAGATTTTGTCTGCCTAGAGATGGAACAAATATATATATATATATTTGATCACAGAGTTATTGTTAAATAAGATTTATTTCATTAAATTGCAATTTTTTATTTGTAATGTACCTTGAGCTGTAATTTTTTAAGAACCACTAGTGAATGTGTGCTGTGTCAGAACTCTCAACTAATAACCCAGTTCTCTAAAACTGAGGAGTAGACTGAGGGAAAAAGGTCAGAAAGTGGATTTTCTCCACTGTCTCCAAGTGGATACATGTCTCCAGTTGCCTTTTTTATCTAATTCCAGCTTATGAGCAGTTACCTACAATTAATGTAGAAAAAAATGTCCATGAAGAGGAAAATTTGTTGTTTATGGCTTCTTAAAGTTTTAGAAGTCCACATATTTATTTATTTTGATAAAGACAAACTCTTTTCAGAATACAGTCAGAACTGACTGCAAGGGTATGAATGAATCTAAACAGAGAAAATTGGAGCAAGAAAGAGAACTGGATATAGGGTTATTTTGTTCATTTGTTTTATTTTTTGATTGCTTGAGAGTTAGAGTTGCTAATACCGTGGCTGGTCTGAACTATAGAATAATTCTGGAATACCATATAGCTAAAGGAAATAAGATCCTTACCAGGCATTACAACCTCTTCTTATATGGGCATTAGTATTTTTCATGATGCAGTGATTAGTTTAATGAAAATTATTTAAAATATCATTAGAATTATGTACAGTATATAAGAAGAAAGCACTGATGGGTAATACTGTAAATACTTCATTTAAGTGGCTTGCAGATGTGAGCAGCTCCTTCTGCTTACTCTTTCAGTTCATTTTAGGAACTCTTATGTACATACGGAAAATATTAATAACAAGGAAAAAAAAAAAAAAAGAATAAGAAAAAACAGGGATTCTGCCTTTTGTAGATGCGTATTGCAGATGCATAAGTGAGAATGAAGCTTTACTTCCACACAGATGCAGCACCAGATTCACACATTATCTGTATCTTCTATTTACTGATATTGTATTTTCTTCCAAATAGCTGAAACTTTGGGGGGTTTTATGCAGGCACTAAATATTACATTCCTAGCAATAACTTTGCTTTTTATAGCTTTTTAATAGGCTACTATTTCCTTTAAACATTACCCTTATGTTTGTCTTCAGCATAGCTTTTACTGGCTAGCTAGCATTTTCTCAAAGGTAAGTGTTTGATTCCCTCAGGGCAATCCATCAAGATAGATACAAAAATTACCAAAGAAATTGATTTAAACCATGTTAATTTCTTATTACATTCTCTGTTTTGTACAACTTACGAATCTGTGAAGTAGAGCACTGTCCTGTCAATCTATCTTAAAAGTCAAAGTGAAAGGTGTCATGAATAACAACATATTTTTATATTTTTGGGGATGACAATAGATGATACTTTTCCTCTCAATTTTTTTTTTCCCTGTTCTGTTATATAGTAAAAACTCATGTTACAAACAGTAATTAAAATGATGAGATTTTTTCCCCCTTAATTGTATGGTTTTGTTTTATAACAGAAATATATGTTTTTGTTTAATAATATAAGATTTTATATCCAAACATTAAAGGCTAAAGTATTTTATGAAAATGAATGGTAATATATTTTGTTATTTTGGTCTGTAAACAGTGCTAGTCATTTTGCTTCCATTGGTCTACCTTATGTAGGTAATCAAACTGCTGATCTGTAATTTTAGCTTAATACAATAGCAAGTATTTTTAATCTGAATTTGGTAAATACTATGCAATGCACTAGATGTCTGAAGTAATTTGTTAGTATTCATTTGTTGGCTTGCAGTTTTTTGTGTCTCTATCACAGCATTATATATCTTTGCACTAACAGAAAACAATTTGCTTGTTTCTTCTCTGGAATTTGAATTTGAATATTAAGGACTATTTTGAGAAAAAGTGACAAATAATAATAATAATAATCTTCCCTGCTCTCTATAGTTAATGAAATATGTTTCAAAATCTAACTCCACAGGTTGTGAAGATTAATATAGTTTTCAAAGCTAGAGAATCTTAAATAAATAACAAAAAAAAAATAAATAAAAGGAACTATATTTATCTTGTGACTCTAGAAATTACTATTTCATAACTATAGTTATGAAAATGTATCCATATTCATTGTTCTAAAAATGTTGGTTAGCAAGAAAACATAAGAAAGCTGAATCCTAACGTTTACATTTTCACCATCACTGAATTTCCACTCCACCAACAGATACAGCTTGGCAATAGGAATTGCTGTGTCTCAGCTGAGACAAGATACTCAGCTGAATGTTGCCTATGTTGCTTAGTACGGCACAGTACTTTTTAATGGCTTATGAATATTAATGGCAATGAGCAAGAATTACTATCTCTGAGAGCAGCTTAGTAAATATGAAGTGTATCAAAATGCCAGTCAAGATGTGTGGTGTAGTTCCAGTCCCCCCAGATTCTCATAACTTCTTTTGGACAATTAAGTCTATCAAGTAGGCTGCAGGGGATATCATGCCAAGAATCATAGTTTCCAGATACAGAGTTTTGAATAGCTTAGTAAAGGATCTGGTTTGCTTTTGTTTGCTTGTTTATTTTGTGTAAAAATATGGGATGAAGGGAAAATATATTTGTTGTTAAAAAAAAAAAAAAATGTGTCTGAGGTACCAAAAAAGTTGCATGTATATACATACACGCACATCACGCTCTTTCCCATGCAGGCTACCTAGGAGTTACACAGCAGAAATAATTGCATGTTTTACTGCTGGAAGTTGCATCTGAATTACTACACTAGATTGCCAGTCTAGAAGAAAAATCAGGTTTTATTGGAATATATTATTGTTTTAATAAGGGTTCACTTTAGATGTTTTGATTATAGCTTTCATGTCCTATGTTTACCTGTAATAAAGAAGAAAGAATAATTTCACTTCACTGAACAGTGTGGACCTGATGAACGCTGGCAGCTTCAGACTAAATAGGGTATTGTTGCTGCTGTGATTAAGTGGAAAGGATCTATTCTGTTTTAAAGCTATTCATCTGACTTATTTTAAAATATTTTTGACAGCTCAAGTAGCCATTTAACTCTGGGGAGAATTCTTCATAACTTAAGTATAGACAGGCATGATCTGAATTATCTTAAAATGTGTGACACCAAATGTAAGTTTAAGACAGTTCCAATTCTCTCTAGAAAACCCTACCAGAACTGAATTCTCTCTTGCTGGAGAATACTGGCAATGAATTCATGCTCCTTATTCTCCCATCTCTTGGGTGACATTTTGAACCTAGGAATTCCCCGGCTCCCAGTTTAGTTATAATAAATTTAAATAATAATAATAATTCTATAGCAGGCAAGTCTTGACTTGGAAAAACTCTAGAAAACTCTAAAACTCTAGTTTTATGTTGTCTTGTGCCTTGTGGCACTTATCTTTAATTTGTTTTGATCAATATGGATCAAAATGAAAGTGCAAACTCTCTTCTAAAGTTCTGAAATTACCTTCAGCTTTTGCAGAATATGAGTTTGTCTGTGAACATGGTGATTAGGCAATAAATTAAACTGTCATTTAGTTAAATGTAATCATTACTTTCTGGATCGTATATAAATATCATGTACTCTCTTACCAGCTATGTGAAACTAGTTGCTTTGTGATATGATTGTGAAATTTGTTTGTTTTAAACTAATGGGAAAAGAGATATAATTTATGGAGACACTTTAATAGAATTTATTTGAAAGAAGCATTTTCATCATCTAGGTTTGACACCATGTAAAATAGATTACTAAGTTACTGGTACTCATAGAGGAAATATCTTTGAATTCTAACTGGTTGATGGTGTTGGGAGAGCTATATATGGAGCTTTTAGAGTTTAATCTCAGTCCTATTTGAATTTGTGGAGAAAGATTCTTGACTCCATAGATTTTTGAGTTAAGCCCATAGGTTTGGGGGGGTATCAAATCTTGTGTATATCAATGTAAATATTAGGAAATCTTTACTGAGGACCTTTCATGTATTTTGGACTAAAAGTATTAAGTGAATGTATACATGATCATGAACGTTATATGCCAGTCTTTTAAAAAGGTTCAGCCTTTAAAAATTCACATGAGAAACAATGTTCAGAGAGTCTTTGTTTATTACAGGATATGATGAGAAAAGGAATTTGTTTCCTCTGTGGAATTTATCTGTGTATCAACAGAGTCAAATGTGTAACATCTAACTTTTGAGCTTTAGTGTTTGGCAGCTATGATGAGTGTTTCATCAGACTAATACAATCTCTGGGACTGGAGAGTGCAGCAGTATTTTCTGACTCATTAATTTCTGCTATTAGATTTGACAGTTAACAATTCCCTTGATGCTAATTGATCTCTCACATCCAAAGCACAGGTTTTATCCATGTCATGATACCTATTAGTTTTTGGTTTTGCCCCAAATATTTGTTTACTCCTTATGTTTTGTATGTTTATTTTTGATTCCATCTTTGTCCTCTGGTAAAAAAATAAAAAATATAATAATAAAAAAAAGGACAACAACAAAATCCCTCTAATATTAAGGATATCTTCTTAACTCCTTTTGCATTTTTTTTTTCTATTTGGAGAGCTGTTCACTCTGCAGATTTGGTGGATCTGGTAGATTTGCGCTGTTCATTTCATCACTATTTTACAGTGTAACTGTTCTTATGCATAACATTTCTCAGAGACAGGAATTTGACAAGAAGGCACCCGCATTTCTCTGCAGATCAGGATCTGCCCGTAATAACATGTCATAGAACATATACATGTTCAAGGAACCTCCAAACACAGAAGTGTTAATAGCAGGATGACCAGTATGTGAACTTTCTGGGCACCACAGTCCCAATTCTCTTATATCAGATTTTATATATTCATTGATCCTGCCAGATTTCTCATTTCCCAGAAGTTCTGTCGTAAGGCTCTGTTGTCAAAGTGATAGTACATGGAATGGGTGGTGCAAAGGAAACTCATAATAAAGATGAAGTTTGATTAGAACTTCAAATTTTTGGAAATATTGAAAAGTAGCTGAGCAAATATCCCCAAAATTTTATATTAAATGATGTCATCTTATTTTTCTTCTCAGTGTCTTTCTTCTAATTTTTCAGTTCGGTTCAGTTAACATTTACCGAAGCTGAACTTTTCAAGTCTCCTACTAAGCAAACTGCAAGAGAGCAAATCTGCTTCATTTTATCTGTTGAAAGTAAAGCACATCAATAAATATTGCTAGTCTATTGCTGTGCCAATTTCTTCCAGAATCCTGTGGAATAGTACTGGGACCAAATAGAACCCCATTTATTCTATGTGAGAGATAAAAGTTATTGTTATTTTGTCTTAAAAACAAACAAATACACCATACAAAGAACAACAATACAGCGTCTGACCAAAGGTCCATCTAGCCCAGTATCCTGCTCTTCCTGACAGTGGTCAAAAGCAGATAAGCTGGAAATTCTTAGAAAAAAGCAAGCATAACATAAGCTGATATTTCCTTAGAATACTCTCCTAGTCTCCCGACTGTATTCAGAGATTACTCAAACCACAGTGTTCTTCTTCCTAACATCTATTAATGCATTTTTCTCCACTGAAATCATTCGGATTTCCAGTTTAGGTGTTCTGCCAGCTTGTGTTGATGCAGTTTGAAGGTAATAGTAGCAGAGTAGGAGATATTTCTGTCCCTGAACAGTTTACAGTCTGTCATACTAGCATACTAATCCAACATTGATTTCAATTTGCATCAATATGGCAGGCTCTAAATTCTGGCAGTCGATATCTCTGATTCATAACTCCTACTCTATTTAGCTGCAGCTGTGGGACTGTAACATCTATTATATCCAACAGGAATCATTGGCCACAGTCTTGAGTTGAATAAAGAAAGAATTTGTCAACTCTACTATTGGGAGGGTTTTAGTCCTCAAGACAGGAGAAGAGATGTAGGATGAAGTACAGACCTTTCTGAAGGAAGTGAAAATTCTGTCACTAATTTCAGTTACATCTCCTTTCACTCAATAATGTTATGTATATAAATAGAATGAGGACTTGAAGATGTGAAGATATTTGCTGCAAAACTTCTTGGTTTATGTGTTGAGAAAGAGAGAAATAAAAGAACAACTGAAAAGGTATTTGAGACAGTACCAAACCAATGGATTTTGGCAGAGAAAATGCTGGATCTTGAAAAATGATATAAGAAGATCAGTCTAGTTAGAATTTTAACTCTTATACCAAACATAAAACAACAACATATCCTGTAAAATGTTGCTGTATATCTCAACTACAAATTTACAAGTCTCCTGGATGGAAAGCTACTGTCACACCTTTCAAATCCATGGGAAAAAAAAAAAAAAAAAAAAAAAAAAAAAAAAAAAAAGTGTTAGGAGGTATTAAGCAAAGTTTCAGCTACTTTTCTCTATCTTTTTGATAGAATGCCAGAAAACATACAGACAAACCAAGAACACTCTCATTAATTTTTTATAATAATTAGAAAGCTTACATTCTTTAGCTGATGATTGCTAATTTTTATGTTAACTGTACACACAGATATTGTAAGCAGTTCTAAAGAGTGCAAGCTTGTAAGCCACAGAGTTTTATTTTCTTTACCTTTTCATCTCCTACAGAGCTGGCTGTGGGCTATACGGAATTGATAGCATGCCAGACCTGCGCAGAAAGAAATCTTTTCCAATTGTTCGAGATGTGGTAAGTTGCTTCTGACAGCATGAAAGTGTTGATTTGTTTGTCAGTTGTTTGGATCTTTCTTTTAATTAGTATTGTAATTACAGAATCACAGAATAACAGAATCATCTAGATTGGAAGAGACCTCCAAGATCATCTAGTCCAACCTCTGACCTAACACTAACAAGTCCTCCACTAAACCATATCACTAAGCTCTACATCTAAACGTCTTTTAAAGACCTCCAGGAATGGTGACTCAACCACTTCCCTGGGCAGCCCATTCCAGTGCCTAACAACCCTTTCAGTAAAGAAGTTCTTCCTAAGATCCAACCTAAACCTCCCCTGGTGCACCTTTAGCCCATTCCCCCTCATCCTGTCACCAGGCATGGGGGAGAATAGACCAATCCCTACCTCACTACAGCCTCCTTTAAGGTACCTGTAGAGTGTGATAAGGTCACCCCTGAGCCTCCTTTTCTTCAGGCTGAACAATCCCAGCTCCCTTGGCAGTTCCTCATAAGACTTGTTCTCCAGACCCCTCACCAGCTTCGTAGCCCTTCTCTGGACTCGCTCAAGCACCTCCATGTCCTTCTTGTAGTGAGGGGCCCAAAACTGAACACAGTACTTGAGGTGCGGCCTCACCAGGGCCAAGTAATTGTGCATGTGAATGGTAATTTGTCTACAATGAATTGTTTTATGGGAGGAAAAAAGTATCTCAGTAGAAAGGTTTGTGACCAGTAAAAGCCAATAAGTTCTTATAATACACCAGATAAGTCTGAACATCTCACTGAATATTTAGATATTATTTTTGGAATCAGATAATGTGCATTTTGAACTAGTTTATGAAAACAGCAGTTCTTGAGTGCTTGGGATACTTAGTGGTTTGATTTATTATGATACTGGAAGAGGAAAAAATGTTTTTAGAAAAATAACATTGACTTCTATATGTATGTTTCAAAGACTTATACTTTCACTACAAAGTGTGATATGTTATTTTAGCAGTCATGGGTAATAGTAATTTGGGCAAATAAATTTCAGAATTTGAAAGGAATGGACGTTCCTTTGAGATTTATTCTGACTTCCAATGTAAATGAGATTAAGTAAAATCTCTCTGCTCTTAAAAAATAAATAAATAAATAAATATTAAAATTTAAGTGCAGAAGTCATAATTCGATAAAATACATATTTAGTCTCTGGTGGTGGTGAGCCCCAGTTTCTCGAGTCAGCCAAAGTAAATTAATATAGTTGTCTTCAAAATATCAGCCTTTACCAAGTTATCATTTAGTGTCTTCTTTGTCACTCCGCTCAGTTACTATGCCGTGATATATGACACTATCAATGAATCACAACAAGAGAACGTAGCAGCAATTTTAGATTAGAATTCCTTCTAAAATAAATGGAAAGTTGCAATTTACAGTTGTGGTGGTTTTACCTTGCTAGGCAGCTGAACACCACAACTGCTCTCTCACTACCCCTCCTTCGATGAGGATGAGGACTGTATGGGCTGCTGCAGGTAAAGTTAACATCCCAGCCAGACCCAGTACAACAATGTAGAAGAGCCTACAGTCACTAAAACAATCTTTTTGACAGCAGTCAATCTATGGTAAATTGTATTACACAAGAATAATTTACAGCCACATTGTTATTCATTAACATATAATAAATAGAACTTTGCTTTACTCTTAATTGTTGGAATTGTTTACAGATAGAGATGTTACTTAGTATAAGCTAAAACCGTCAGATTCCTAGCAATCCCTTTCTTTAGAAAACATGATACATTATCAAAATGAAACAAAAAAGAACATTCACTTTCTGAAAGAGTGGAATAAAAGTTGCATTTTATTATTCAAATATGTCAAAGGTAATTATTACCGCATTTGTATTCAGTCATTTAAGGAGTACTCCTCCTGAAATCATTCTAACTTTAACAAGTAGAAATTAAAGTTTTAAAATTGAAATTTATTCTGGAATTTAATCATTATGAACATATAGCTTGACTCTTAACAATAACTCTTTAACTCAATGCTTTTTTAAATAGTAACTTATATTACATCTCAGTTCTGCAGCTGTAAATCTAAAACAATTTTACCAAATTATGAAGAATTTATTTCAGGCTTATGATGTAGGCCCCCTTCATCTTGGAAGTATTATTTGTATTTGAAGGTTTGTGCATTCTAAGCAATCTCCTTTGAGCTCTGAGATTTTATTAGGTTGATTCCAAAATACCTTATTTAAATCAGAAATTTAATTCTCAAGTCCTTCTAGGATCCGATAGACTGAAAATTATGTTTTTTATGTTTACTTATACAGCTGTTTCAGAAACAGAAATAATACTACTTGAAATGATTGCTAGTTTCTTTTGACAGTGAAATAGATACTATTTAAACTATTTTTGATAAATCTGACAAATTATGATCATTCTCTAATCTCTTTCATATTGCAACTGGATTTTTCAGGCTATGGTAAGTGTTTTTCCATTGATTAATTTTTTAAAACATTTATTATAAGCCTCAGATATTTCATGAATGTCCCAATTTATGCTGACCTTTCATTGCAAACCAGAAAAAATATTTTATGACCAAGAATTTAATCCTAAATTAAGTTGTGGATTCTGTAAATGTCTTGTCCTCCATATCATATATGCCAAAATCATTAGGGGAAAAAAAATGTAAAAAAAATACTTCTATGTGTATTCCCAATATTCTTCTTTCTAATGATGTAAAAAGATTGTTTAGGACTCAATCATGATGCTTCCCATATGGAACTGAACAACCTCAGAAGATACCTAGGTAATGAGAGGTTGGAATTGTTCCCTACTTTGAATAAACATTTCAACCAGCTTGAATTATTTGGTCTCTGTTGTAAAAGATAGATATCCCAAAGCAAATGAAGACTCCTAGATACTATGGTGTAATCTTACCTGATAACTAATCAATGACACATGGAAATATTTTCTCTTTCCATTGACTTTGGTGTCTGTAAAGGGTCTCTCCTTTTATTCCCAATCCCTTTGTACTTCCATTTCTCTTCATTAGCTTGCATGTTTTCATCACGTTACCTCAGTTTTATCAGAGCAATATACAATTTCTTAAGATGATATCTTTGACTTCCCCTTTTTTCCCATAACTTCATATTTTGGAAAATCCAGTTTTCATCTAAAGTGGACAACTAAGAAATATTAAGACCTAACATTTTACTTGAAGTATCTATTCCAAATGCGATATTGTTGAGTAGGCAGTGACTCCCACTAAGTCTTAGGACTACCCAGTGTCCTGATATTGCTGGCTAATATTTTACAAAACTGTAACTGCTTGCCTAGATATTTGTGTATTCCTTAAATATGAACAAGATAATGTTGTGACATTTCCTAAATATTGTTGTGTTATGTATCCTGTGATGTCCTTTTGTGCCCCAGAGTAGTGCAAAAATATATTTTTTTAATGATAACATTAGCAGCCTTACCAGTTTTTCCTCTCCTAATATATTAAACTCTACTTTCCTGTGTGTTATTGGATTGAGTCATTAGAAGAGGATAAGGCAGTCCAAATCCATCTACAGCAACAGTTGTCTTTACTGAATTCACAAGTTTCACTATGGGTCATTGTTAGAGTTCTAGTAAAATATACCTTATGGGATGGAAAGATGATGAAAACGATCATTCAGGTAGGTTTGAATAACAATACAGAGAGCTAGAACTTAACCTGCATTTAATAGTGAGCCGGGGGGGGAATAAATAAATAAAATAAATAAAGAGTGCGCTTGCTAATGTAATCACTGACTTCTACTTTATAAATAAATAAATAAATAAATAAATCTCTCAGTTCGACCAGAGAGAGGAATAGTAATAATTATAGTGGAAGTTAGTTCATATAACTCATGATTGCCATATAGAGGTGTGATCTCTCCAGTCATAGACAAAGGTAGATAACTCTATTCTTCCATCTCATTATGCTTTAATCTTTGCTTCTAATGCCATTTCAAATATTTTGAAAACTAGAAAATTCCTGGTTTCTTTTGATTTACAGGTGACTTTATAAAGTTTAATCACAGTAATTGATCATACATCAATATTGATTGTACACTAAAATTGATTATACACTAATATTATAATCCACTAAAATTTTATATTTATAAAAATATATTTTTATTTATAAAATATTATAATACACTAAAATTATAATCCACTGATACTTTTATTTATGTAAATATCTCCACAACAGAAGCTAAAACAAAAGCAGAGGCTAAAACTCAAAGTAGTTTATACTCTTTTAAAATTGAAGGCACTCGTGTAAATTGCAACCACAAAATTCTTGGGGTTTATATATTTCCAGAATGCTTATTAGATAAAAATTAAATATCTGAACTCTTTACAATAAATCCGCCATTTCTGACTAATGTTAATATTCAAAATAATATGACAGGATGGACAAGGCATGCTCTTGTGTCTGAGCTATGAAAACAAATATGAAGGAAATGTTAGTACAGTGCTGACCAGTAATCATTGTGTAGTTCAGCTGAGTTGCCATTTCCTTTCTAAATCTTTTTTTCTGGCCCTAATATTGCAATTGTGTTGAACATTTCAGGATCAGACATCAACTTTTTTAATAGGGAAATTATGGAAAAGGGGATAAGTAATGGTGGCAACCAACACCTTGTTTCCCTTCAAGTGATTTTTTTTTTCCCCTCACCCTCCAGCCCCACACAGCAGAAATCTATTTCCAAATACTGAAGACTGGATCCTTAAAGTAACAAATTACCTATATTTGTTCTAACAGAAACAGTTTTGAAATAGTGCAGCTTTTAAATGTTGAAAATGGATTTTTTTATCAGGATCTCTTCCAGTGAATAACTTTTTCATTACATTAAAAAAAAAAAAAATAGTATTTGTAAAGCAGTAACTGACATTTTGTTGACAACATTTTTATTTTTGTTCCTAGTGTCAATGGTCTATAGATTGTGTTAAAAAAAAATGTGAAGGAAGAGATGATCCACAAAACTGAAACTGTTGTAAAACAGGGGAATGAGTATTGCATGGCACAGTCAGCATTCATGAACAATTGTAGAATGCTAGCTTGCCTGATTCTGCCTTCCACTTTAGCTGCTCAAAACACAGCTTTCTTTTATTTCATCATAGCAAGTGGTTCATTTTTCACCCAAAAAATTTTTCACTTAATTGTAGGTTGAATTTAATCCTTTTGTGATTATAGTTACAATTTCATTGATTTTGCTAGAATGACTTCTAATTTTATTTATTTATTTAAGCTGCCAAGGCAAATTTGGAGGTAATACATGGGATAGTGTAGTTACAAGTTATTAGGTGGTATAAAAGGAGTTAAGAACAAAGGACGGTAAGCCATTTTAAATCCTATATCAGGGATCTGGAAGAACATTTAAAAATTAGATAAATTGTATTCTGCTTTATCACTCCTTATTGTTTGTTTTATAACCTTCTGGCAATACACTCATGATGCAGTAGTATCTACAGAGAGGCCTTTTACACTCTTCAGCTCAAATTCCCATATAATAATAGACATGAGATAGTATCTGAATGTCAATTTGTTAGGGTAAGCAACTATAAACTGCTGGACAATTTTTGTCTCCTGTTAAAGGAGAGCAATGTTACTCACCCTGTTCTGATGCTCTGGTAATCTGGATCTTCTCCCTGGAGGCTTCAAATGGTTAGCTGCAATTACCTTTCATCCTTGCTAGTTCTTAGGAGAAATAAAATAATGAAATGAAAAAGACAGTAGAGGGAAAACGTTTCTTGATACATTCATAACCGGTTACCTTGTTTCCCATAAATGAGTCTAGCAGTATCTTTCCACTCTTCTTTGAAATGTACTCTCTCCTTCTTGCTTCATCTTTCAGAAAAGACATTGATCTGTTTGTTCAATGCTTCAGGCTGTTGAATTATTACCAGCTACAGTATTTCAGAACAGAAACATTTTATTTATGTGCTTTCTCTTGAAGATGTAGTTTATTCTGACAGTAATACATAAATGTAAACAGTCCAGTAAATTTAATCCATAATAGCTGTTAACTTCATTGGATTCTCACAAATCCCTCTAGATATCACTTTCTTCTATTATGTCCCAAAATGATAAACAGTTTATGAAGAACAGCCTAATTATCTGTTTCCTATTAGTCTTTGTTATAGCATATAGAACACTGTACTGTGATTTTAGACACATTTCTGATTAAAGAGCAAAATGGCAAACTATGTGATTCCAGGCATAACCCTTGGAGACTTGTGTCTCGAGGACACATGGCAAAGCCAAAATTGTATCCCTACTTTGCTTTTTCTCACCAGAAATAGTATCTGTTCATTGACTTATACCAGTAGCATGTAGCTGTAGTTCACCTGCAGACTCCTGTGCATTGACTGATAGATTGCTGGAAGACAGAACATGGTATCATTCACTACCCTACAATCAAGGTTAATGTTCTTATGCTCCTTGTACTCCTGTCCTGATAAATAGTCCACATTGCACTATAGCTTGGAATGTCTTGGGCTGTGTTTTTTTTTAGAATTAAAAGGATCAGACCACTTTCTAAGTATAACAGACATGAAGATTAGAGGTCAAAACTATAAAAGTAATATACTGCAGACAAATAAATGTAAATGGCTACTTTCCAAGACTTTGAGAAGAAACATATGCTTCAAGTGGGATAAGAATATAAGTGTATTTAATAGGAATATTTTTAACCTACAGTTCTACTGATTATGAAAATTTACTTTTCCTCTTGACGTTCTGATTTTGCTTACCATTTATCACTTTGATATTTGGTTTCAGTAGAATATGGTTTTGTCACAGAAAGTTTGGAAAAGCAAAGTCTGGGTTCTCTTCCCTTTTACTTTGCCACTCGCTGGCATAAACCAATGGGATTTGCTATATTTACAGAAATAAAAGCAAGACATGGTTACAGAGAAGCAGACAGAAATCTTTCATCCCTAATAATGGGAATCAGGAAATAATCAGGAAAACTGATAGCAATTTAATGTCATAGGCTTGGTAAATTGTTGAGAGTTTAAAAGAAGAAAGGGGGTTCTTTGCATCCCACATTAGCTGTAATGGACAATGACAAATCAAATCATTCTGTTCCAAGGATGATTTTTTACCCTGTAATTTCACAAGATTAATAATTTTATGTTTGTCTGCAAGTTTAATAGTTATTATGGGAAACTTCTCAAAAATTGAATTGGTTTACTCTCAGGAGAAAGTAAAAAATTAAAAGTAAAATGAACAACCTTAATATCTCTAAATACAAAAATCTATTTAAATTATGTCATTGTTTATGATTATTAAGTGGGAAGAAATTGGAATTGTCATTCCATCCAAAGACTAATGACTCAGCTCCTCTGCTGATATGTGCCCACATTGATCCTGACCCAATATATATTTACCAAAAATGAGATTGTAATACATAAAATGTCATTGAAACTTTTGCTGTAATAGCTGTGTAATGGTGGACTACAGAGACCCAGTTTCACAGCAAGGTGAAAATCTATATCCTCACAACAAAGGCAACAACAGATTTAATGGTCAGTGGGTGGTGGTGGCATAACTGATCAACCTTACGCTGCTAGACTGTGAGGACAGCAATGTATGACAAAGAAGCTGGATTAGGGAATAACAGATAAAGTACAGGTATATGGACAGACTTGGAATGACTTAGAGAAGGGGGAATGAATTGTGGGCCCAATTTTGCAGGTAAAGTATAGGAATATTTGCTTATTATTTTTATGGTTAATATTTGGTAAAGTGATTTTTTTTTTTTTTCTCTCAGACAAAAAGGATTACTGATAGCAAAAGTGATATTCAGAATTGATATATTATTTGGGAAGCACATAGAACTTGTTTTCCTAGAGTCTTTTACTTCTTAATCGTTATACCCTCTAATTAATTCTCAGGGACCCATTTAAATTACACACATATGGCAGATAGGAAGAGATAATTTCCTTGTTTCTTGTACATTAAAAACTACTTTATTTTGAGTCCTTTTTTATGTACTGTACATAATGTCGCAAATGCGACAACCAAAGACATAGGCCTTGTAACATACATGAACTGGGAGGTGTTCATATACTGATAACATCTTGTGGGCAAAAGAGCAGAGACTGAGCCTTTTGTCTTCCTCCAAGAACCAAGGTATTTCTTTACTATTGAATGAATATTAAATGTCTTTGAGGAAAAACTTTTAGGTTTCCTAAAGACTTCTTCAATTAAGGCAAATAGCATTTTATACATACTTGCACGCTTCAAAAAATGCTCAGTGAATTAAAAAAATTATCAGGACCGACAACCTGAACTGTAAGACTGCTGCAAAATGATCTCCCATGTTGCTGCAGGCACAGAGACCTTCCAAACTAGGGCAGGATGCCTATCCTTTTACCATGTTAATTTGGTTGGCAAAGCAGAAAACCAGTGACAGCCTGCGATTTAAAAAACTGAGTCACAAACCCTGAATAACAGGTTTTATATTAGAGATGGCAGCTCAGCTAGACACTGCTGATAGAAACAGTAATGATGATGGAAAGCTTGCTTCCATGACGTGCTGAAAACTTAAAAGTTGTGTTCTGAAAACATTAACTGAAAGTTACTGTAACTCCTACTGTTATGCTTTAATCCAATTAGATTAGCATAATATAGTATATCTTACCTTACATCAGATTCAAAAATTTGAATTAGTAATGTAATTTTTAACAGTTTTTCATTTGCTTTAAACAGACACTTGCAGCTCGAAAATCTGGTATTTCCATGGCCATGCTCATCCGGACCTCCATAAACAATGAAGAAATGGTACGTGTTTTCAATGGAAGGTTTAATTCATTTAAATAACGGATAAATCTTTGTTTAAGGTGTTTTAGAAATTTTCTTCATTAGACAATCCAAAAGGGATAAAACCGAGTGCATAAGCATTTCTTTCATTGTGCATGAACTTCCACAGAAGGGATAAAACCGAGTGCATAAGCATTTCTTTCATTGTGCATGAGCTTCCAGGGACCTTAATGGTCCAAAGCTGCACTAAGGGAGGTTCAGACTGGATATCAGGAAAAATTTCTTTACCATGAGGGTGGTCAAACAGTGGAAAAAGCTTCCTAGCAAGGCAGTTGATACCCCGTGTTTGTCAGTCAGTGTTCAAGAGGTATTTAGATAATGCCCTCAAATAACATGCTTTTTTAGTTAGCCCTGGAGTGTGGTTGGCAGTTGATCTAGATGATCTTTGAAGGTCCCTTCCATCTGAACTATTCCATTCTATTAAGTAGAATTTGCTGCCTGATCCACAGTGACAAGACTGGTTTGTCATTATCTTCTGCAAGTGCAGCCAGGTGCTGTGCTATTTGAATTTTTCCCTCTCCAACTGCTGTTCTGAACTCCACATGAATCATAAATTTTGATCCTTTGTTGTGGTTTAACCCGGCCGGCAGCTAAACACCACACAGCCGTTCGCTCACCCTCCCCCCTCCCTCTCTGGGATGGGGGAGAGAAACGGAAAAGTGAAACGAGAGTTGAGATAGAGACAGTTTATTAAGATAGGAAACAATAATAATAATAATAATAACAATACTACTAATAATAGTGTATATGAAACAAGTGATGCACAATGCAATTGCTCACCACCCGCTGACCGATGCCCAGTCTATCCCGAGCAGCCGGCCCCCCTATCTATTGTTTAGCATGACGTCAGATGGTATGGAATACTCCTTTGGCCAGTTTGGGTCAGCTGTCCTGGGTCTGTCCCCTCCCAGCTATTGCTGTACCCCGAGCCTGCCTGCTGGCAGGACAGAGCGAGGAGCTGAAAAGTCCTTGGCTTGGTACAAGCACTGCTCTGCAACAACCAAAACATCGGCATGTTATCAGCATTCTTCCCATCCTAATCCAAAACACAGCATTCCACCAGCTACTAGGAGGAAACTGTCCTAACTGAAACCAGGACATCCTTAAAACTAAAGCTAACTGCAAAGGATTGCATGGAAATTCACAATTTTAAATGGCCAGGCTATAAAATGGCAGATAAATGTTTCATCTCTAGACAAAAATTAATGCATGAGGAAAAAAATGTCATTAGCTGACTGTCTATTAATATCATTAATACCACTAGAAAAAAATAGATCTTTCTGTGGTTTTGGAGACTTCTCTGAAAAGATAGTTTACTGCCAAAGGCAAGTCAAAATGACAAATGGAATATCAAGAATTTATAGAAATATACAGGAAAACACTGGCATTCATTATGATACTGCATTAACCCATTCTATACTCAGCCTTGAGGCAGACTACCTCAGAAAATTTGAACAATGTTAAGATCACACACAAACACACACACACAAAAGATAATGAAAGGCATAAAGTCACTCCAATGCAAGACATAAACAAATAAGGTCTGTTCTACATGGTGAATGATGTGGTGAAAATGTATATGGAAAAATTATTCATTATTTCTCCTAACACAGAAGCTAGCAGTAACCCAAGGAAGCAACAGGTGTAAAACAAAGAAAAATAAAACTGTCTTTGCACAACCTGTTACATCTTCATCACCACAAGGTTACGGAGGAACATAAAAGTGTTAAGAAGTCCGAGAAAACAATAATTCTATTGTCATTTAAATTCCAGCTGTTTTCTCCAGACTTGTTTTTGAATGTCATTTTGTCCTTATCCTGCAATCCACCCCACCCTGGATTCTGAAGGCTGATTTGCTCCAAAAGTTGTCTTCTGTTGACTTGCATCTATGACAGTAAGAAGAGACTATGCAAGAAAACCTTGTTTTCCAAAATATTTATGTGGGGAGACTTTTAGTTTTAAACAGTATTTCATCATGTTTTACTGACCTGTTTTCAACAGCCATTTCTCTATTACACCATCAATTAGAATGAGAGAACTCTGCAAGGAGGCTTTTGGAGATTTTTTTTTTTTTTTTCTTCAGTTCTTATAGATTACTGAGACATGTTTTGATTTTGTAGATGTAACTCCTAGATCCTCAATGAAGAGAATTTTAATTCATACAAGAAATGACCAAGATAATCTTTTGAAAAAATCCTGTTCTTATAGCTTGTAAAATCTGAATATTGTGGTTTTCCATTATTGATTTCACTTACATTTTGCAAAAGAAAATGATTTTAAACAAAAATGAAACAGGTGTTATTTAGTTCAGTGAGATTTAAATTGTGAAGCAAACAGATTTATATGGCTGAACTCAGCATGCTTAAAGAGAAGCATTAATTTAAATGTATAAAATATTTTGTGTCCCTCAAATTTTCCCTTTGGTTTTCCTCATATTTCTTGTGCAAACATAGTATTCTAGAATATATCCAACATTGAAAAAAAAAAAAAAAAAAAAAAATTTCTTGTATTGTTGTTAAGGTCCATAGAAGAATGGAAAAGCAGAATGTTGACAGTCATTCTGGGAAATAAAACCCACAGCACAAGTGTAAATACATCTATCACTCCTCTCTGATTTGTTGTGAACTTCTGTGCTTATATGGTGATCATAAAGGAACAATTTGGTAATGCTCATGGATGGATTGATGAGATAGGAAACAACTGTTGTTTGAAATGATCTTTCAGCATTTATTTTGTTCTGCAATCTTAAAAGAGCAAGAAAGGTTGACAAAGCAAAGAACTATGGAATCTTAAGAAGTGTTGTAAGGCTGAGGGAAAATTCTAGAGAACAGACATCATGCAATTGGTGCAAAATAACATTTTTCAGCTATGTTATAGCTCATACAAAAAAATATCTGGTTTTAGTGAACATACCCGAAACTATTCAATGCGCTTTACTGAAAAAATGTCTACTAAGCAAACAAAATTCCACTCATAAATATTACTATCTTTTGTGACAACAAATTCAGGTTCAACTATTCAGTTATATGCCTGCCTTCATGTAAGGACTACCAGGTTGGGACTTTGGATGACTAAAGCTGCAAATAACTTACGGAGTTAGTACTAATTGCTAGAAAGAATAATATGGACTGTACTACTAGATTCTGAGTTAAGAAGTACTGTTCAGGAAAAGAAGAAGAAATATCAGTGGGCCACTCAATGTAAACATTTCTCCACTGGTTATTTTCAATCATGAAAAGCTAATGAACTAAGATCCAGGAGAAACTAAAAGGAAAAAATATGCCATATTTTTTTATGCCATTATACTCTAATCTCAATTTAATCCAGACCACATGAAGAACTGAGTACTAGAAATAGAAAATTCTTAGAAATCTTTAAACAAAAATATCAGTGGAAAGTCAGACAACAAAAAAAAAATTAGAAATATAAAAGTTAATTTGATAAGGAAGATATAATTTGTACCTCAAAGAACAGATGAATAAGAGAAGCCTGTCAATGCCAGCCCTTGTTAAATGTACTAAAGCAAAAAAATCGATTGCTCTTTCTAGAATAGATACAACGACAACAGTACAGGTGGTAAAACTGACTTGCAACATTTAAAACACATGAAAAGCAATACTTTTCTATTTAGTCTGCAAGTGGCCAGCAGAACTTAATACCCTGAGGCATCACCAAAACAAAGTAGGGCAAGATATGAAAACAAAAAGAACAGATACTTTCAAGGACAAAACAACTCTTCATATACTGTCCACAAAACCAGATGAAATAATAGTCACTGGTGAAAGTTAAGGAAGAGAATACCCTTTGGGCATGTTATTCCTCTGATGAAGGGTTTTCTGCATTTTGCTTTTTACTTTTTAATTTCCCTCAGCTTTTTCTGGAGGGAATATTAGTGACTCTGATGGAAATAGGTTATTTGACTGGTTAAATTAGTTATAGAAATGCCTTCAGTATGGAAATTACTTGAACTAATGCTTTTTATTAAAAATTCCAATAGCATTTACTCAAAAAAATAAATCATGAGGATAAAATACTGTGAGCTTTGCCACTCAACACTGCTTTCCTTCTGGTATATCATGTTCATGACCCCATGAGTTTGTATGTTCTCAACTCTGATCCAAAGATGTTTTAAGCATTGTCAAAGTATTAACTTCAGTGAAACTTAAGCATATGCTTTCTCTTCAGCATCCATTTAATTGCTTTGCTGAGCAAAGATGTAGAGCTACAACTTTGTGAAAATAATACATAGCTGACATTGAAAAAGTATCTGAAGTAACATATGAGAGATATAAACTTCACTTGGAAGGATAGGCAGATAAAAAAAGAACCCTCCTATATGTTAATACTAAATATTGCCATGCATATAATAGATACTTTTAAGTGGAGCAGAGTACTAGGAAAGAAAGCTTATTAACAGTAAGATAAATACAATTCTCCTTTAAAGTTGTGCTTTGTTTTAACAAGACAGCAGCCCAGAAAGGGAAAGATCATATTCAGCAGCAAAACTAATATTTAGATTGTGTCTTTCAGCTGAAAACTTCACTTATACTAGGACTTACATTACAAGGCCTATTGAGCTGTGCCATTTCATTACTTACTGCTCTTTCAGAAGCAGATAAAAGTTACTGGCAGAATACCAAGATGATTTATAGCTTATGAAAAATCTGTGAGGCTGAATTAGGGTGAAAGGGTGAGATTTATACAGATGTTACCAGAGTTCAGGAGTGTAAGAATCATTTGCAAAGAAATATTCAAAGACCTGGTGGTTTCTGCTTTCTAAGAAACACAGATCATCAAGAAGCAGTATAAATTCACTTTGGGTTGTTTTGGAAGTTTTCTTTTTGATCGGAAATATGTACAAAGACAAACTTTTCTGTGTTAGGTGGTTGTGACTTGCCCACTTCTGCTTAAACTTCCAAATTAAACCAAAATAGACCTCCCTTTCTTTAAGGAGAGTTACTAGATAGCTAAGTTTTTAGAAAAGGATAAGAAAAGACCACTTGAGAGCAGCTCAATATTTTTTTCAGTCATTCCTGCTGTATTAGTCTCTTTTCCTAGCTTTACAGTGTACACAGAGGTGCTAGGATCAAATGTCCATGAAATGTCTGATTTCACAGAGTAGAAGTTGTTATCAGAATGTAACTAGCGACCTTAACTCACAGCTATTAAACCTAAACTACTTAACACTATTTGTTTTCATTACTTCTAGTGCTTGAAACTACGAACCAGTTGATTACTACAACGTAATTTTTTTTATGTGGTAGCAAATGTTAATTATTTGATGGCTCTGACTATGCAATGTTATGCAAATATGTACAAAATACATCTTTTATTAGACAAATTATTATTAGTAGAGTATCCCATATTTGAGGGGAGATGCAGGCACATAAACACAAGAACATGTCAACATACTATTAGAGAGGATAACATCCCATATTTGACATGTGCTTACCACAGGTGAAGAAATATTAAAAATATTAGAGTCTTAACAAGCACTACAACTGAGTATAATCAGTTGAAAACTGCAGCTACAGCCCTTGTGGAAGAAATACATAGATCAAACAATAATGGTTGTATTTTCTTGGTTCCAGTTAAATGGACTCCGCCCTTAAGCTATTTCTTGTTGGTTAAGGAAGATCAATCCTTTGAGTATATTCATACTCTTAACTGGTATTCTAACCTAGCCATGTTTTTTTGTTTTGTTTTGTTTTTTGTTTTGTTTTGTTTTTAATATGTAATCGGAACTGTAGCAGTAAATATAAAGTTCACATGAACAAACCACACAAATTCCAAAATGTTTTTCCCCAGTTTGCTACAGCTACACAACCAGCATTACTTTGCGTTATATCCACACAAGATGAAGTGATGGCAGAACAGATTTTCAGAAATATCCTACTTCTGACTGTGCTACCTTTTTTTGTGTGGTTTCTTCAGAAACAATCAGAAGCAATCTATTGATTTATAAGGGAACAGGTCTAGAACTGCTAATAGATTCATGGTAGCTACCTGTGCACTTAATGAAAAAATGAAGCAAGGTCATATTTTTGTGTACAGTACAATTGCTGCTTAGAGACTGCGGAGTTTTTCTTATTTTCAGTAAATCAACTGGACTTGAAGGACTTGAAAGATCTGGATGCCTAAAAACAAAGCTTGAGTAAACAAATCAGATCAGTGAGGCTATATAACCCTATGTTTTATATAACACTCCAGTGACTGCTTTGTCAGTTTTTAGCTTGTTAAGCACTAAGGAGCTGAGATTCAGGTTGTTTGTAATACTAATTGGTGAACAGCTGGTAACTGTGTTCTTTCTAGAACTGGTCATGGCTGCTATAAGCCAAAAAAGTCAAAGAAATTGGTGTCTGTTTCTAAAAGAATGGATCATTCTTGCTTATTAGATAAAAATCATCTTGGTTCCTAAAAACGAAACCATCAGCATGCTACAATGGGAATGCAGAACTATAAAATTTAACCTGGTTTAATTCGACGATGAGATTATTCAGACATTAGTATTAAGGAATAGCAGTGTATACAATCAAGGTATATTCTCTGCAGTGTGCCTAAACCCCATAGGAAGTGTTTAAATATTGAGAAATAATGTTAGATAACTAAAAAGCATCAGGGAATGCAATGCGAATAATTTTTTTAATTTCTGCCTCAGGACATAAAAGAACGTCTGTAGGGCTCTGTTAATAAAATAATTGACTGAACTGTTTCCAACTTAATTCTCCCATTTCTGTAATCAGTCATAAAGGTCATCCACACTGCTTTTGTTTTCAAAGGGCAAGAAGAAATTAGTAAATCAGTATTTCACAGATGAATTAATACTTCTATGCATATTCTGTTATTATTATTAATAATATTGGAAGTGTAATGACATTCTTTAATTCCGAATTCACTTGTACGAAGCAGTACTTCAAGTGAAGTCCTGATATGTTTTTTTTTTTCACTCAACAGAAAATACATGTTTTCAAGAAGACATTGCAGGCTTTGATCTATCCAATATCATCAACTACACCTCATAACTTTGAAGTTTGGACAGCTACAACTCCTACATACTGTTATGAATGTGAAGGTCTACTTTGGGGCATAGCAAGGCAAGGCATGAGATGTACCGAATGTGGTGTTAAATGTCATGAGAAGTGCCAAGACCTTCTAAATGCTGACTGTTTGCAGAGTGAGTATTTTCTGTAAATCTAACACTTCGCAGTACATTATGCCTTTTGATTTTGTCTGTATGCTTAGATATTTTCTGAAATGAAGGGCCAAATCATCAGAAATTAGTGAAGGCATGTTGATTTTCTTTGGTTCAGAATCTAGCCAGAAACTATGAAAGTTAATTTTGTTCTTGGAACGTGATGAATGTTGCCGGTCAATTGCAAAATAATGTTTTGTAGCATCAGTATATTATTTACTTTCCATTGCATATGGCAACATTCAGAGCAATTTCTTTCATGAATTTAACATTCCTTGTTTTAAGTCAGAATAACAGAAATGTCAAATCAAAGATAAAGAAAATACTAAGGATAATCATTGTAGTCGTAGTAACATGCTTTCAGCAATCAAAATACCTCATTAATATTATCTCTGTAAACCCATATGGTTCATATGTTAGTGGTTGTAAATACAGATTGTGCTGAGAGAATATCTGCTATTTCAAGTCATTGTAACAAAGTAATATTAAAGAATATAGATGGCAAGGTAAAGTAAATATTACATACTTGTTAAATGGTCTTTCAAATTTACCTTATGACTATTATAGTGCAATTAAAAATGTAATCCTCTTTTCAGAAGTGGTTAAATCACTGTAGTAGTATCCACAGGGCAGGGGGAAAAACACAAAAATAGGAGGAGTAAATCAGAACTTCTCTCTTCCAAATACAAAATTGTCTATATATTCTGGGAAAATATCAAGCAGATAGTACTTTGAAACTAGAATTAAGATGAAACAACTTCTTTATCTTTTTCTTTGGACTGGAAAACTACATGCAAGTCAACCAGTTCTGAGTATAATACTTTTGTATTTCTGTGTTTATGTTACCTCTAATTTGGTTGCAGGTTACTTCCTCCTAAGGAACTGTTTTTAAATGTTCATATTGCCACGCCTCCACAGAAGGGCTGAGCTGCTATTACTGTTCAAAACTAGCAATCCTTTCCTTGTATGTGGTACAACACCTACAAATGATAATTACAAGTCAATCCCACTTCTCCCACTTCCAAAGAAAGAAACTGAAGCCAAATTGATAAGAGATGAGCTGTTTTTGTAGGTAACAGAAACATGCACTTGGCACAAGATGCATCCTTCCCTGTAACAGCTGAAGCTTGGCTAAAGCTGAAATACATAGAGTAAAATTTTCATCTTTTCCTCAGTTTCACTTATCTGAAACAAATCTCACTCCGGAGTTTCCCTGGCTCATGAATTATTGCCAGCTCTGAAATACATAAAAAATACTTCAGAGAGCTATATTGCATTCATAGAATTTTTACAAATATATAAATGATTAGGTTGAGAAAGAGCTGGCAAAAATAAATAGGATTGCTAGTCATCTGTGCTATAAACATGTTGGAAATATTAAACAGCTTAGTTTTGAAAGAGTGAGCCTCTAGAATATAAACTATGGACAAAAAGTATTTGACAGATCTGAAGGCTCCTGATATTCACACTTGTACACAAAAGTTTTTGAGCATCCTGAAATGTTTCAGATTCATTATGCAGTGAGTTTGAATATTATGCTACTTTAAACATTTTAAACATAAATAAAAAAATATATGTGGACTTCAGTGTTCAATAAAGAGAAAAAAAAAAAAAGAAAAAAAAAAAAAGAAAAAAAAGAAAAAAAAAAAAAAAAAAGAATTGACCAGTGCAGTTGGATAAATGGCTATTTGTAAGACAACTGATGTTAACACACCATAAAGTGAAAGGAATGCATTTCATTGTGGTTATTTTTAGCACAGTCATCATTTTGGCTTACTTATAATCACTAGTACATATTGGCCTCTAAGCTTCTGTAATTTTTTTATTCTTCTATATGTAATGACTACTAATGTAGTCTGTAGAAACAAGTTACCATCTAAAGCTCTTTAGGGTCAATATCTAAGCTTGTTTTAAATAGGTTTTTTAAAAAAAGAAATCAGTTGTATATTTGTTAGACTTCTCACCTGCAGCAAGATGCCTCTTTATAGTATTAGGTATAATATTAAATCAATTGATTCCAATCTTGCTGAGTTTGTATTAGTCCCTAGGGTAAAAGGAGCTTGTTAACTTATCGCACAAGGTAAGTTACAATATTGTCTTAATTACTCTGATCAATACTGCATGAAAAAAGCTGTTGATACTGTCAGCAGTAGAAGATGCAAAAACAGCTGTAATAAAAAAATTAGTAGAAATAGAAGGCTATGCTGATTTTTCATAAAACTTTTTTTTTTTTTTTAATTTTGCATTTTGATGCATATTCCAATTTTATACAGTCTCAAAAATCAGTAAGAATTTATACAGAAATCCACAACTGTCATTCAGAATGTGTTCATGGTTTGTCTCTAGGTTATGATATTATATCCTTAAAAGAAAATGGAAAACGTTGTTTTCATTCATCTTGCAGGAACCACCTGTCTCAGTTTCCAGGCAGACAAGTAATCATCAACTCATGAAATAAAATTACTGGAGAACTCTCCAGATGGTATTTGATTTCAAGGTTGCATTTAATTCTTTTTGTATTAATTCCTAATTTTAGTGTCCTTAATCTCCTCATGTCTTATGAGGAGAGGCTGAGAACACTTGGGTTGTCTAGTCTTGAGAAAAGGAGACTAAGAGGTGACCTCATTGCTCTCTACAGCTTCCTGGGGAGGGAAGTGGAGACAGAGATGCCAGTCTCTTCTCCCTAGTAATCAATGACAGGACATGTGGGAATAGCACAAAGCTGCCATCGAAAAATATGATGACGTTTGATGGTATTGTAGAGAAGGAAATGAGTTTCCTCTACAGTGAGAAAAGCACTAAAATATTTGAATTCTAACTGCAGAGCAAGTTGTTTAACATTTTTTTAATTTTTTTTTAACCATCCATTTAAAAGCAACAATAATCTTTAGTGCCTCTCAGGAGCTGTGTTAAAAAGACTAACTAGATAATATTTTCCCAACCTTTTGAAAAGGTAATATACTTATTGCTGCTATTGATGATGATGATTTTAGTCTCATCAAGAATTGGAATAGCCTGCCTCTTTCTGCCTATATACTGCAGCTGGATTTCAGGTTATGCTTCCAATATTTGTAATACCATTCTGACAACAAAAGTCTGATATTTCTTTCCTCATACACACACACAAGATAAAAAGTATGGACATGTTTTTGTAAGTTATTCCAATGCAATGTGTATTGCAGAGACATTGATCAGAAACACTTTAACCTGACAGACAGAGGGCACTTTATAAAGAGAACTGTAAAGTGTCTCTGAGATTGGTTATGACTTTTAGAGAGAGAAGACTCTCCACAACTCTCTTGGGAAGAATTATGAATAAGACCTGTAACAGCATGGTGTCCTTATACTTTAATTTATTTATTTACAGTAAAAGCAGCAGTGGTTTTGAAGTGGCAGACAAATCAGCACCACTGCTTGAGTATTTTATTTCTTTTCCAGAATTATTTTATAGGGTAGACCTGACATACCATCATAGATTAATACAGCCTAGCAGTCATTATCACATAGATCATATACTTTAATATTTTCTATCATTCTCATATACTTACTGAAATCGCTAATAATGAAAATTTTACTGAAGAGTAGAACCTCTCTATTCCATACATATTATTCACCTGAGTGGTTACTCAAGAAGCATTTTAGAAAAAGCCATGAAGTTTAATAACACACAAGCACAGGTATTGTGTTGATTGAGTTTTAATATCACAATGTAGTGCCTACTTTTCAGGTTTCTTCTTATGTTTTTTGACATTTGGTAGTACTGTGAGAACAAAGTGTGCTGTCAGGTTGCACTCCAGGTGATATATGGATGATTACCAGCATATCAGCAAAACCAAATGTTACTCTGTATCAAAACTGATCCTGCAATACCTGTGTTCCATCATTCAGTTTCTGTTGAGACTGGCCTTTTCAGCAAAGAAATGCACTTCTTTGTTGTAAATATATTTATTTTATTTAAGAGGTTCTCTGCTTTCTTCTGCCCTGAAGTTTGCATCTACTAATAGGCCTGTATCTTTCTACTTCATAATAGGAAGGAAGGAGACTACAGATCTCTCCCTCGAATCCTACCCCTGGCCTGCAGCTGTTAAGAGCAGGGTAATGCAGATTCACATAATTCTTAGTATGCAAAACTAGATTTCGTAAGATTCTCTAACCCCATCTATTTCTTTCCAGAAACACAATTGTTTATTAAACAGAGTATTCTTTCCCTGGCTGGTCCCAGTGCTAGAACTTCATTTTCTTTAATCTATTCAGTTGCAACCTGAATGTCATGTCTACTCTATGAGAGACAGGGCACAGAACATTCCAGTGTTAGCACAGAGCTTTTGTGAACCACTTTTGCTCACTCATGAGGTTTACAGAAGAAACAAAGTGTGATAGACTCTGATGTGGAGTGAGGAAGTCAAGTCAGTGTTACAGAATTGTTTGGCAGTTTGGGTAGTCCCAGACTAATCATAATACTTAAATTAAGTAGATTTAGAATGCTTCCATTAAGTGAATTTATGTGATAATTGCAATTTATATATTTTTTATGAACACTGTTCAAGGAATGAAAAAACTTTCCTGGAGTGCAGGCAGAGTCAGTAAATACTGAGATGTATCTGGAAGTGGTCAAGAAACTACCTGAACCTGCTATGCCTGTTTCTTTCTATTGTTCATTAGATTTCCACTTCAGGAGAGCATAGCAGGAATCCAGGTTAATCTCTTTGCTGTCAAACTAAAAATTCTCTGAAAAATGAGGTGGAAATATTAGCTGGTTTAAACATTGGTTTTGTTAATAATATTTTTGTCCTAATGGAGTAAATATGTTCCCTGTATCATCCTACTGTAGAAGGAGACAGAGAAAGAAATGAAAATACTGCGCTGAATGAGAGAAAAAAGATTATGAAATTGAAAAAAATATATATTTGTAAATGCATTATTTAAATTTAACTAACTGGTAACAGAGGCAAAGGTCAGAACAAACTGAGTCAGATACTGAACACTTCTGTACACCTTTCTGAAAGAATCAGCATGCCTAACCATATAAGAAAATTCAGGTGTTCTAATGTTTTCACAGTACCAATCAGTACTGGATAGTACTGAATCAACAAGTATTAGCAGATAGCATGTAACTGGTTGAAGTTGAATATTAACTTGTCATATTAAACTAAGTCAATTCATAATTTTTAGGTATCGCAAAGAATAACTATAAGAGTCTTGGTATTATCCACATGAAACATACATCTGCTTTGAGTACTGCAGCATGAAAAATTGTCTGGAGAACTAATTGTCGGGAGAAAAAAAATAACTAAGAAAGCAAGATTTTAATAAATGTGTTGACCTTTTCTGTGATTTCAGGAGCTGCTGAAAAAAGTTCCAAACATGGTGCAGAAGATAAAACACAGAACATTATTAGTGCTATGAAGGAAAGAATGAAGATCAGAGAAAAAAATAGACCAGAGGTGTTTGAAGTGATCCAGGAAATGTTTGATATTTCCAAAGATGATTTTGTACAATATACAAAAGCAGCAAAACAAAGTGTTTTAGATGGGACATCCAAATGGTCAGCAAAAATCACCATCACAGGTAAATTTTCTTCTGACTTGTGTGATTAAGAGTTCTGTCCTTCCTGGTCCCCTGGTTCAGGAGTAAGATTTACTGTACTTAGAGCTGGAACTGTATGTTAAATTGTGAATTTGGTGCGTCTATAATTGGCTGAATTTGTGACATCCTAACTGGAAGTGTTTTAAGTAAGAGTTGTTGGCAAAATATATTCCACTTCTTTAGAGAGGAAGGTAAGTAAAAGTTCTTGTTCTGTTTCTTCTACCTCCTACCAGTATCTCCTGTGCTTGAGAATTTTTTATTTTTTTTTTTTTTTGCTCCTGTTAACCAGTTACAAGAGTGAAAGTTCATGACAATTGACATACTATGAACACTACAGCTCAACAATTTCACACACCATTGTTTTGAGATTTATCCCTTTTTATTGCCTGAATTAAGGTCAAGCAACTTCTCGCTAGTTTATACAAACTTTCCTAAAACAAAAATAGTTCTTGGTGCCTGATGTTTCACACCTGTATGTAGGGTAATTTTCCCAACAGATTTTACAAAATATTTTCCATATATGTTCTGTAAGGTCAAACTTATTCACATTGTTACAAAAAATACAGGATTGTCTTTACTGCTCTTTATGAACCAAATGATAGGATACTCAAGCAGATAAATGGCATTATCTTAGCCAGTTACTCAGTAAACGTGCAAATGTTTTCATACACTATCTGCAAGGTAATTATCAGTTTAGTAGTGTTAGTACAAAACTCATTTGTATTGTTGAATGGTATGGTTCTTCTCTTTTAGAAGTGAAACTCATAGTGATTTTATTTTTGCAGAATCAGGACAATCCTCACAGAGGAATTGTAAAATAATTTAGGAAGTGATGTTGGAAGGAATTTCTGCATTATATTCAAACCCTCTTCTAAAAGCAGGGCTAACTTCAAAGTTCAGGGTTTTGTCCATACTAGATTTGAAACTCTCCAAGGATGGAGATTCCACATCTATCTCTGGGCAATCTGTCCTGCTCACTGGGCCACCAGTTCTAGCGATTAACCACTCACATTGTAAAATTGTTTTCCTTATATACAGCTGGGATTTCCCTTGCTGCAGCTTACAGCTGTAGCCTCTTATTATTTCACTGAGAGGAATCTGACTTCATTTTCCCTCTTAACTGCTTTTTTGGTAGCTGAGGGCTGCAGTTAGATTTTCTCTCAGCTTCCTTTTTGTCCAGGATAAGAAAACCCAGTATCTTCAGCTCTTTCTCATATATTGCTTACTCTAACCAAACTGGCACCTTTCCATTGGACCTTTTCCAGTTTGTCAGTCTTGTTTACTGGAGAGCTTTAAAGAGCAGAAGTAGTATTTCATCTAGATATGGCTTCACGGGTGTCAAATAAGCAAAATGATAATAATCTGAAGAGGTAATAGTAGTAATCTTTCCTTGCTGGTGTTTCAGAGATGTATACTTCTAGGTAAATGTTTTGGGTTACAGAAGACTCTGCTAATTCTTTCCCTCACTGGCACAATGATGTATCCATCTTTTAAGGAGGGGGGAAATAAATAAATAAATAAATAAATAAATATGTTTTGCCCTGTATTTATCCTCTACCCCAAACTTCTTAAGCCAGGCTGCAAGGCATTTTCTGCCGTCAAATTTTATGGGTATTTTATAGGTGAAGTTTTTACTATGCTTCTCATCAGGAGCAGCAAGTAGGGTATAATTTCCCCTGTGTATTTCCTACTGTTAGGTCATCTTCTGCAGTGTTGCTAATGCCAGCAACATTTGTGCCTTACTATTTGGTTCTGCTCTGAAAAAGCATTCCATAAGCATAGTTTTATGCTTTCATAAAGCTCAGCTACTTTCATATCAGGCCCACTGAGTGGAAAGGGAAAATAAGAAAACGTCTCTTTTCTTTCTCCTTTTCTGCCATATCTGAAAGAACAACAAATTGATGGGGGTCTTTGTGATTTGAAGCTTAACATCAGAAATAAGTGTTCCACAGGCGACACAAATATCTTCTATTATTATAAAACAGATTTTGTGTCTTAAGTTTTGAACCTTGCTTTGTTCATATCACTTTCACACTGCTGTTATAGGAACAGAAGTGAGTTGGGCAGGTAAAGCTGTGATCAAAATACTGCATTTTGTCTCAGATAAAAGCTAATGGCTTTGTCACAATTGCAAGTCCCAAAAATGTAGTTCATATTACATTTTAAGTGATCTTTTGTACATTTCCTCTAAAATACCCCTTAACACCTTCCAACAGTTGCACTAGAATATTCACCATATTCTTTGGTATACAGCACAAGTATTAATAAATAGGTCCAGAAGTGCCAGTACATGCTGCAGGAGAACCCCAAACATTATCAAGTGAAGTATGTTGATAACTGGAGAAACAGGCTAGACTTGGGGTCTCCAAAGTTGGGTTTGTGTGCATTGGGTTGCTGGAAGAAAATATTAGAACTAATATTTTTTTAATCTAAGAGATAAGAAAGAAATTAAATTTTACTAATATTTAATATACAGCTGGACACTGGAACTGGGCTGATTCAGTCCATGTGGGAGAGGCAGCTGTGTAAGGTAGGGTACAAACACAAAGAGTCCTGGGCAAAGGGGGGATTCCACAGCACAGCCGGCTGCTCAGTGGCACCCTTATTCATTCACTTTCATCATATTCTGACGTAGTGTAGTTTAAGTGTTCAGATAAATGGGTTTATGGATTATATTATCTAGTTTTAATCAAACTAACCATCACAAAATGGAAAGTGGCTCAAAAAGATTCCTGCAAAGAAGCTGCATTTTGAAGGTAATGCTAATAATATGAGCACAAACAAACAAAACAAAATGCCTTCTTATCTAATGATCTAATCAGTTCTAATCAGCAGTGTCTACAGCCATGTGATACTGAATCCAACACTCTAAAAATTTCATTGAACTTTATGATGAATTTTAAGAAGCCTCTTTCTAACTCAAGGTTTCTAACTCAATTGCAAAAATAAAAAATCCACATACAGAAATGCTTGTTCTTCCTGACACAGTAAAGATGGTTAAAATAACATATGGAAAACTATAGAGACAAACTAAAATGCATTCCTTTGTCAACAAATCCTGTTGGAAGATGCATCGAAAACATTGCTGATGATTTGAAGAAACAAATAGAAAAAATTAAACAGTGAAAGCAATTTGCTTCAGAGTTGGCTGAAAACAGATTATTTATAACATGTCTCAGTGTGTAGTACTTGCTAGAATCCATTTCAATAATAAAATTAATGATATTTTTTTTCTGTGAGACTCTAAAGAAAGATGTACCGGAATGAGTATGTTCTCAACAGTAAAAAACTTCTTTAATAAAAAACAAAGTCTTATGGAAAAACTGGCAAGCGTAACCAGTGGTGGAATGGTTCTATTAACTGGATTAAAAAAATGGCTTCTGAAGAAAGGTTACAGAGATAGCACAAACTATATGTTCTTACTGCTCTTTCTTCTGTTACTGCAGCAAATATTGTGGAGCCAGAAATGCACCAAGTGCTACAGGCTGTCATTGGTGTGGTTAATTTTATAAAAGCAAGACCTTTAAATAGACTCCTTATAATAATTATTAAAGATATGGGGAATGACCACAAAAATCCCAGTTATTTCATGACAGAGCACATAAATAAGTTGTCAAACTTAAAGATGAGTAAGAAATTTTTCTCTTCCAAAAGACAAGTATTCCAAATTTGTTGACTTCTTCCATGATGAAGTTTTGTTTTGTTTTTGTTTTGTTTTTTCTTCCCAAAAAATAAACACATTTAAACTGTCTTTTCAGGGCAGAGGTGACATTTTAACATTTAGTGAGAACGGAAACATTTTTTCAAAGTGCTATTGAAAGAACATTTTGAAAACAGATATTTGAAAATGTTTCATATAGACTTTGCTGCCAAAAACATCACCTACCAAAACTCTCATCTCTACCCTTAAAAAACATGGACACAGAATTTTCTACTTTGTTAAAAAATCTTCCAAATGAGGGGTTTCCAATGTGCTTTGAACCCATTTGATAAAAATATAAAAATGCAAAAAATTAATTAGTTTGCAAGAACTGATTGACATCTGGAAAAAAGAATGGCTGAATTTCATCAAATCCCTTTGCATAACTGGTGGATGGGACAGAAAAAATATGTCACGGTTTAGTAAGTGTAGTCAATGATGCACTTCTTCCATTTGGATTTATGTATCTTCATGAGATCTCTTCTTCAGCTGTGGCAGCCATTAAATCAAGTACCAAAATAAACTTGACTTAAAACCAGATCTTAAATCACTATATCACAAACTGTTAAGTCAAGATTTTCATTAATAATGAAGCATATTCAATCACTTTATTCTCACTAAAAGTATTAATGATAATTTCTGAGATAACAAAAAGTGTTTTTGTACCATTAATAACAAAAAATATTTAGAACATTGTTTATTTCATGTCTCTTTTTTTTTTAATTTCTACTTTTGTGGATGTTTTTTAATGTACGTAATATAATATTATTCATACTGTGCTACATGCCTATGCTTTTTAAAAGTAAATCAACAAATATATAAATCAGGGTTGTGTGTACAAAAAATAAATAAATAAAAATAAAACAATAGAACTATTATATTTCATGGCAGTTTTTGGTAAATGAGGAAGATTTGTTGGGAGATGGACTTCCCATTTCTATTGCTGAAAAGGAGAACTGACATTCAGGAGGGGAAGGAGAAAAGCATTTGGCAAGTGGACTGTGAATGAAATATTCTGTGAGAGTTTGTGTGTGTTTTGTTAGCTATGCATGGCTCTGTTGTCCACACTAAAGCCAAGTCATCTTTGAGTCAGTACATAAACTGTCAGTGGAGCTGAGGAATAGCAGATATGTGCCAGGAGAAACCTAGGGAAATCTGAGATCATGCATGAGATGGACTGGGAAAAATGGAGGCTACTCTGAAGGTGATGGGACTGTGTGTGAAGCTCAAAAGCATAGTTGTTGAATTGTGTGACAGTCACCAAACTGAGGATATGGAGAGGTGTGTGAAGGAAAATAAATCATATTCAAGCTTTTAGTTCTATCTCTAAAGGATACTCTAGGATGCTTTGTGTTCAGGTCAGTATAATAGCTAGCAATTCTGGAAGAAATTTTCTAAGTTGGCACTTAATTCTTCTGCATTACAAAAATTAAAAATAAAAATAAATAAATAAATAAAAAATGAGAGAGAAGAAAAATAGTGGAGAGAGGTACTTCCTTCATTCTAAAACTTTTCCTTTACATTTGCACTGAACAGGGAAGACAAGATGTTGTAGTTTATTCCTAAGAGTTAATCTGTTCAAGAATGAGGTGTGTAAAAAATAACAAAATTCAGATTTTTTTTTTTTCACTGAAGTCAGTAGATGTAACTGGAACCACAAGGGTAGCTGATACACTGAGTAAGAAGGTGCCATTTTTATGTATTCATTTTTCAGAGCACACTGAAGGAGCTTCATCATCCACAATGACTGACAATTTATTGATTGATATTTATTAAATGCTACCACTGATATGTTTTAAATAATATGTTCAAAATAATAAAACCTAGCTATGCTGATTTTAGGGCCACGGCAAGTGTTTTAATGGCAGTTCTCTGGGTTTGGTAGGCTGCTATTTGCCAATTTTGCTTTCTCTTGAGATTTCTGGTTTTACTAATTACGATGAAAAATGAAATTACATGTATTTATATTTGCTACAAATTGCATATACACATTACCTATATACACACATGAACTTACACACATGACATACACACGTCATTTATACTTAATACTTAAATAGTTGATAACGACTGATCTGAACTGTCATCCTGTCTATGGTGGAATTGAAACTATTGTGAGAATGCTCATAGTTTCTCTTTCACATGAGAAAGAGAAATTACAGTCAGGACCATCTTCTTCATGACTAGTTTCATAAACCATTGTGTATATTTTTGGAGGTCTGGGGATTTTCATTTTGAATTTCTTTTCATCTTTGGGATTTTTTTTTTAATTTATTTATTTTGGGGAAGAAAAAAGAAATTATAATTCAGAATATCATCTGGCTCAAGCCGAATTACACATCAGTATTATTTTGCTGTGATGATGAAATCGAAGACTTTCTGGATTATACATAGCAAGAAAAATATTTGTTTTGTGCTTTGTACTGAATCTAAAATTATTAGCCTATTAAACAATATCTGTAGATTGTATTCAGTCCAGAACGATAGTTAGAAAAACTTTATCTATCTCCACAGCTACACAAGCTGGGAAAGTTGACCTAGAAAGCTTTGTTTCAGCAGCCCTCATTTTGAGGTCTTTGTTTCCTGTTGCTCCTGTCACCACCTCATTTATTTATTGGCAATGAAGGCTTATGAGGGCTAAAGCACATTTTCTCCTTTTGTTGCAGTGCTTTGTGCTCAAGGCTTACAAGCTAAGGACAAAACTGGCTCAAGTGACCCCTATGTTACTGTGCAAGTTGGCAAAAATAAGCGGAGAACAAAGACTATTTTTGGAAACTTGAATCCAGTATGGGATGAGAAATTCTATTTGTGAGTATAGAAGATTACATTGTTTCTTGCATTTTTAGCTTATATTTTAGGTGATATAAAGTTACTAAGTGAAAAACTTACCTAATTTGAAAGCATGTTTTCTACACTATGCACATTTATAGCATTAATAAAATAGCTCTGAATGGGGAGAGCATACAACTTTGTTATAACTGTATCAATAGTATTCATAGATCTCATATTTGTTGGGGAATCTATTGTTGGTGTCTATTCAAATTTTATAGGGAATTTCAGTAACAAATTGTTTGGACTTTGACCGTAGATGTTATAGATACATTCCGGTGCCTCAGACACTGACCAAGAAAGTTTATATATATATATATATATATATATATATATTCAACAGTATGATTACCATAGGTGAAACTGAGGCACTTCATAATATCTGGTACACTTTAGACTCTGGGCTGAGTTGTTTGTAATGGTTCCAAGACTGAGTGTTGTCAGATCTGAAGAGTATTGTAGGATCCTTCTGTCTCATTTCCTTGGCTACAGCCCCAGAACTGAAAATGGTATCATTTTTTGTCAGCACATTACAGAAGTTCAACCCTGACCACAAAGTAGATGTTCCAATCTGAAATATGTTTACTAAGGTTTGAATATGATTTCATGCCAATTCTAACTCTGGCAATGCTCTCAGAACTTCTTTCAGAAAGAGATATTACAGTACAGGAAATTCCAATTTACTTATACTATATTGTTCCTTTCCTTTAAATATTGCTTTAGGATACAACACATTTGTGACTGAGAATGGTACTAATCTGATAATAATATCTTTTTTGTGTGTGTGTGTGTGTGTGTTATTCTTCTACGTGTATCAAAAGTATTTCAGCATTTATTCTTTTCTCAGCTTGATTACTATGCGGCACAGTATATGATGTGCATTTAACTGCTATTGTCAAAGTAAATTAAGGATTCTGAAAGGATTCTTTGTTTAGAAAAAATTGTGTGAAATTATTTTTTGTGTGCCTGTTTATTTAGGCAGATTTTTTATATTTTTCAGAAAAGCTCTAGTATACCCTGAAAGTACCCTTAACAGTATTATCAGATAAAATCAAGAGATATTACATGGAAGGTGTGTGAAAACAGTAGTATAGTAAATTGTGAAAATATTATATTATAATAATTATAAAAGTACGTAAAATTCCAGTGTTAAATTCAACACAACCTTATTTGCATTCTTACTGAGAATATATGCAAACTGGTAACACCTTACAATAGTCTAACCCGTGGAACTTTGTTATGTAAGTCTATTAAACTTATGCCTAACAGTGTTATTCAAAACTGAGTGTTAATTTGATACAACCTTATCTGATTAAAGTATCAGTGATGATAAAGGGGATATATAATTTTTATAAGCATCCATGAATTTATGAAGCAGTAACAGAACAGCTCAGGATCCTGCAGACTGCCCAGTCAGGATTCAGGATCTACGGTTAGCCACCATGTGTAAAAGAAAATTTTAAAAATAGCCAATCACCACGAAACAAAATAGTTGTCTTTGGGATATAACATTAATTCCTTCCTTTTTCCTTTCACAAGGAAGACATTATTTCTCATTATTCCTTAGGGTTCAGTCATTTGAAATTATCTTTGTCTTCTTCAAGAAGGTGCAATGTTGTAACATGAGAGATGATCTCCCTGTCACGTAGCACAATGGCTATTTTCTCTATGTTCTTTGACTGAAATCTGCTGCCTTTTGATTGCAGAGCTTATCATTCCCCTTGTGAGTCAGAAAGAGGAACGACCCTAATTACCTCTTCTATTTGTCTGAGAAATGGTACTACGTAACCCAACTATACTAAACACTGTATGTTCATTCCTTACACAGATTCAAAGACCAGTGCTAGAAATGAATAGTCAATTCAGAAAAAAAAAAAAAAAAAAAAACAACTCATAAACACCTTCTTACAGGCTACCTGTATGTAGATCCTGTTTTCTTTTTCTTTTCGGATTGTGTTACTCCAGTAGATGTTGAAGTGTCATATCTTATTGAATGACTGAGTAAAAAAATGAAGGAGATCAATTACTTTCTTGAACTTAATTGTATGAGTTGCATAATATCCAAAGTTGGATGAGCAACTTGGTATGAAGTTCTAAATTTATTTGTTCAAAGACGTGAGCAAGGCTACCATAAAATCACTGGAAACTTGAATTTTATTTATTTATTTATTTTGTCTCTGAGTATTGCTTTAATCTACTGCCCAGCAATTATGTTAATTTAAAAAACGCTATAGCATAAATCTCCTGAATATATGCTATATATACATATATAATCTCCTATATGTGCCTTGAACTGAATATATTTTCAATAATTTTTATAACACACTGTCTAAAATAAAGTTATCTCCCTGAGATTTTTAATGTGTTAGATTTCACTTGAAAGCTTATGAGAATTTCTAAAGTGTATTAAGTAAACTATAAATGTTTAATCACAAAATTAAATCTAAACTGGATCAATATAATTAGTTCAGGAATTTTCATTTACGTTAGGCTTTATTAGTGACGTTTGATCGTCCTGTCTAAATCTAATACTAATCATCATATCACTTAAAGACTAAATTCAGAAATAAAATACATCAAAAAATCTTAAATCTTGTATTTAACCAAGACAGTCATTTAAATTTCCCAGTCTGTTCTGAAACAAGGACTTGGAAAAAAAATGGCTCACCAATGTGCATTTATTCTGTCAAAACAAGTAGACTGAGGGCAGTATTCAGGTTGCAGAATCATACATAATCCTAATATGACTGTATGGCTAGCTGAGAGTGAATGTTTCTAACAGCACATCCTGTAATGCTCTGTTAAATGTCCATGCCACAGAAACCTGGGATACTGGCATAGATTTCAATGTGAGAACTCATAAGCAATAACTGCAGGAGAGCTTCTGTACACCTGTATGCACCTCAGTAAATTATCAGCTAAAGAATAAATACCACAGGAAGAATACATCTTTCCATGAAATATATATTTTTTTGTACAAAAGCTAGAGGAAGTAAATAGGCCAGCAGATGTTCCCTTAACTAATATATTATAGGTAGCAAGGGCTTTTTTTATTATTATTATTCACATTATCAGAAAGGAGATATCAGAATAGTTTTTTATTGTCTTAATGAGTAACAAAGCATAAGTGATAGGTGATTTTTTTTTTCAACCCCATAACAAAGGCAGGTTCTTACTACTGTCTGTCTGCTTGCATCTTTAGTTGAATTTGTCTGATATGGGAAGAGAGACCACTCAGTTACAGGGGAGAAAAATACGTTGGCTGAACGGTTTTCAGTTTTGTACAAACTTCGAAAAATATTGGTGCTTTAGGAGCATCCAACACAACAGAAGTCTTCACTCATGATTTTCTTGACTATTTTCAATAGTTGACTCAAATTGCTGAAATATGGAAATCTCTTTGTGGCAGTGTTGTTTAGCAAGCATACCTCTCCAAATTGCCTTGCAGACTGAAGCTATCATGTTTCCTCCAACTACTCATTATGTTAACACTTCAACTGCAGTTGTCTAATCCGGAAGTCTTTCATATAACTGGATGATTTTTTATATTACTCCTTCTATTTTGGCTGTCACGAGGACATCATATGGTTCTGACAGACAGCTTCAATGGATATCTCTTACTCCATTCAGTGAATGAAAACATACACTGTGTGACTTAAATGAGATCAATGAAGAGGTTTTTGTGAAGATGATGATTGCCACTTGCCCAAAATAACTGTCATCATTAAATTGTTAGAATTTGTCTGATCTCTGATATTGTTGAAGATTTCCTGGTAGTATACTGAAAATATCATTAAAGATAAAGATATAAAATCCAATTGAGTGTGCCTGGGAAGATTTCCAATCACTCTCAAGGAAGAAAAAATGTGTTTGTACAAACTAGACTGTCTCTGATCATTCTTAATGCTGTGTATCTGAGCAGATAATGATGAGAAAAGGTACCTTCTAGCACCAAACAACATTGATGTAGTTTAGACACCATGATAGTTGAAATCTCCATGTTGAAGCTGACCATTGCTTCATATTTCAGATATTTCAGTCCAGAGTGTCTGATGGAGACTGTCTGGCATCTATTGCAGGTATCCAGCTGGATGTTTTTTTTCCTTAGAATTCCCTTAAAAAGCACCACTTGTACAGTGTAACAGAAATAACCAGATTTCTCTGCTGATCGCTTGCAGAATTCTAATGAGATAGCATATTTTATTTTAAAAATGTTTTTCCCTAAGTTATAGAAATATCACTTTGGAGGAGGAGGAGGGGAGGGGGTGAACAAATCTCCAACTAATATAACTGTTCACAGTCTGCAAATTTGTTAGTGGATGTAAGATTTTTTTTTTACTGAAGACTTACAAGGAAACTATGTTATTATGATGAATTTATTTCTTTTTAACAAAATGGCAATTTAGCCCCCTATCATCATCTTCATTTACTAGCAGTTATGTCTTTACTGTGTATCAATTATTTGTAATTTTAACACTGGATGCAGATCTCACAGATGAGGTTTAAAATCAGGTCATGAAAGTGTAGCTAAGTAAGTTTATGTGGGGGCTTCTTATAGTACACATTGTTTATTACATTTTTCATTACTATAGCCATTAGCATAAAACCAGGAATGCCATGAGGATTAGTTCATATCTGTGCAGTATTCTGTAAATGCAGAAATGTTATAGCAACACCAGATTGTTGATAAATTATTAAAACTCTCTCTACTATCCATCTTATCTGTATATAGAGGAACTTTTTCAGCTTTCAAAAGTATCAATGCCTTCAGTCTCTGTGTGCTAAAGAACAATTCACTTCTCTCATTTCCTGTGTCTCACCTTAGTGCACACTTTTACTAAGCATGTAATAGGGAGTGGCTAGAAGATGGAAGGTTTTGAAAGTGACATATATGGCATTTTCTTGAATTATTTGGGCTGATTTTCCTGGACAGATTAAGCAGAGGTAGGAATACCACATTTTTGCAAAGTCACGTAGTTCTGCAAAGATGTTATCAGATAGACTAAAGCAGGAGGTGTATCTCTTTACATAGTGCTGTTTCTGAGAGGCTGGGCAGGTAAGCAGCATTATGCAGAGACAGCTCTGTAAGCTTAATAGTAAATCTCCCTGCAATCTCAGTGCTGTAGGGCAAGTAAAAATGCATTCATCTACCCTGTCCTTTCCAGCATCATAAGTCTACATAAGTTTTGGGGTCTTGAATAGGAACATTACAAACATGTAGAAGCAGACCTGACTGATCACTAGAGGTTTAGACAAGGTGATTAACATGTGAGTATAAACCCATTGGTATTGCTACCACCATGTATCACTAAGCTAAAATTAAAGCAGAAAAAGATGTGGGAAAGATGAATGAATCAGGGAAAAGCACAGTGGTACTGACCATCTGAATAAATATTCAGCTACAGCTACATTAATCAGCTTAATCAGCTTATGTAGCTTAATCAGCTACATTAAAGGGAAATATATGGTGTCTCAGGAGAATAAAACATGGTATTTGTACTGAATTACATTTCCCTGAGGTGGCATCTCCCTGAGAAGCAAAACAAGAACAAGACTTCTACTAACAGCACAGATAGCGTGGTGAGGGTCACATAAATGCCTCAGAAGTGATGGATCTCCCTATACCACAGTAGAAAACTCTTGTTTAAAATTTCTATTGAGTGCACGACTAAATGCAATTCAGGGCTCTGTCAGTGTTAATCAGTAATTCAGGGCTACCCATTAAGAAAATTAGATGCTTTGGTTCTGGGTATAGATTATTTTCTTAAGACAAGGATATTTCTTTCATCCATCTGCATCTGTGTCTTCCTATTTTTTATATGCCCTTGCCAATAACTTCTGAATTTTGCAGTCACCCAAAGAAATCTCACAGATTCCCTAATACTGCATCTGTCACGTTCTCTGAAAACAGACAAACAGAGATGAGAGATATTAACAGTGCCCTCAGTATGAGCTCACCCTGTAATAGACACCAGGGAGTCTATATGAAGGGGTAATTTATAAAAATCCCAATTATGAGAGAAGATGCGATTGATGATTGCAGTTTGCTAGATGTCAGAAAAGCTGGCCATAAGACAAAAGGAAACCAGATTTCATTAGTCTTGTTAATCACAAAACAACGTATTTTTTAATTACCAGAGATATCTTCAGTGTTGAAATTTGGCATATGAACAGACACAAATATTTTTGTGATATTGAGTGATGTCACAGTGAGACAGGGTAGAAGTGCATGCCATTTTTAGTGATTGATTATCCCTGACAGTAATAATGGCATTTAAAGCACTTTATACTTCCAAAGCCTATTACTACTGCTAATTAATTCTTAGAACACACCCTGAGGGGTGCCAGTTGGGAGATAAGTTATAGTATTACTGTTTTAATTCTGGAATTGCTGAAATAGATCACTGAGCAGTGGTAGTGCTTAGAATAGAATTCAAATAAGAATTCTTAACCGAGTCTCAAACTAAGACCTTGGAGCTGGGACCAAAAAATGTTATCCACTGGGATCACTCTCATACATCCAGAAGCTTTTCAAATTAACTCAACTCATGAGGGTTTAATAAGCCACTTAAATTTGCAGTTTTTTAGTGTATGGCAATCTGTCCCTACTTCTCCTTACAAGGGAAACTGAGGTCTTGGAGAAGAGTAAAACAAATCAGTCACTCAAAAATTTTGTGCCCCATACTGAAAATTGGCTCTAAGATTTTCTTATATTTTTTATTGTTACATTAGAGGCCACTACTTCTGTGGTCTACTATATGGGCTACATAATGTTCATGAATGAAAAAATACTTAATCTGACTGTATCTTTCCTAAGGTATTTGTTAAGTAATAGCATCCAAGAAGTACACATTGAAAGTTAGTGAATAGTTTCAATGTTCAGTAGTTTACAATATTCATAAATGCTATCCACATGTATACATAATTCAGTCAAGTTACTCTCTTTACTTTCTATGTGTATTAATTCTTCTTTTCCCCTGGCAATATGCTAGGGGAACTTCTATTTCACTCAATATTGCAGTTGTTGGTATTCTGTCACATAAATAAGCAAGTATAGAGAATTCAAGCACAATGAATTAGACAGCAATACAAATGTACACAGCTTATAGATGACAGGCTTAATTTTATTACTCTTTTTACAGTGAATGCCATAACTCTACAGATAGAATAAAAGTGAGAGTATGGGATGAAGATGATGACATCAAATCTAGAGTAAAACAACATTTCAAAAAGGAATCAGATGACTTCCTTGGTCAAACAATAATTGAAGTAAGAACACTGAGTGGAGAAATGGATGTATGGTATAATTTAGGTACGATTTTTACTGTTGTTTGTTTGTTTGTTTGTTTTGTTTTTTAACAAATTTAGGTAGAATCTCAGCATCTGTAGATTTGGTACTTCAAAACACGTAGCTTTGGTACTGATATACAATTTTTAAAATCTTAGATGTTTCAGGCCAATTTGAAAATAAAAGATATTTTCTGGGTTTCAATCCAGAGTTCCGATTACAGAGAGCAAACTAATCACAACAAAGACAAATATTTCAATTTAATATAAAAGTTTTTTTTTAAAGTAAGAAAAGCTATCACTTCAGACTAGTCTATTCACAGTATTATTACATGGTAAAAAGTTTTACTAGTGATTATTTTCTTTGTGTGCATTCACTTTATTACATTTTTTAGGATTATGTATATACCATTCTTCTATACCTAATCATCCTTGTTTTTCATTGTTTACATCCATCATTATCCATGAAACTTGTTTGTTCTTCTGTTTTATACATGTTAAATCTATTTACAAGCTTAGTCTTAACGTCAAGGAAGTGTGCTGGAGCTCAAAACGCTGTCTGATATCTTTAATGACTGTATGTTCTGGTCTGGTCAGGTCTTAAGAAGTATCACTCTTTGAACCAGAAGTAAATCAATGATAGTGTGTCTCAGAATGTATTCCCTTAATTTATATCTAAGCATAAAACTCTTTTTTAATTCTGAAAAACTTAGTGTGCAATAAGTGTTCTGAAGTAACCATTTAAAAGTTAATCTCCTACATTTGATAAAAAAAATTTGTCAGTAACTTTTTTATCTAGGTTGCCTGTTCTCAGAAACACTTCAGGTGAATTGTGTGACATAATTTTCTGAAATTGTAAAGCACTTGTTTCCTTATCAATGGTCCTTGTTTCCCTGGCCAATGTTTTGTTGCATAGTAAAATGTATGGATGTGTATTTGATTTCTTTTTAGCAATGGTTTTAACAAATGCTTTGCTTAATTTCCTTATTAAAATTAGATATTTTTTACAAATAAGATATTTTACAAATAAGATGTGTCATTATGAATTCCAGATTTTATTCATTGACAGTTGTCATTGACAGCAATGACAGCAACTAAATGGACTAGTTTTAGGAATAAGTTATTTATATAATTTCTTCTGTAAGACTCAGCTTAGCTGAACTGGAAGAGATTTCTTCTATTTTAGAGAACATTTTATGTTTCTCTAAGACATAGTATTTTGGGCTGTTGCTATAGTTTTCATAACTAAAGCAAATGTTAATAATGAAAATAATAATTAGTGCAGATACCAGATAGAAAATTGAAATAATTTCTATTGAAAAATAGAAAGTGTTGCTTAAAGTGCTATGCAGCCTGTTCGTCTTCATGGCCTGTACTGTATGTGAGGTTTTTACAAGGTATTATCTTGTTCTCAACAGCAGGACTTTCTGGCTCTAAAATGGAAGTTTTTCACATGACAGTTTGCATTCTTCATAGTTACTATCATATTATTTTTCTGCCCTTCAGAAAAACGTACAGATAAATCTGCTGTCTCTGGTGCTATAAGATTGAAAATCAACGTTGAAATAAAAGGAGAGGAGAAAGTTGCTCCCTACCATGTGCAGTACACCTGTTTACATGAGGTATGTTGGAGAAGTTAAAGAAAGCGAGCTATCATAAAAGTTACTATTCAGTTGTTGCACAGATAAAGAAAAATGTGATAAAAAATTAGAACGTTGATAAAAACTACCGCGACACTTCAGGATGAGCTTATTTTTGGTTGGTATACCAAGGTTCATAGTCAAAGACAGAACAATGTAGCATCAATAGGTCGTTCTTGCCAGCAGGAGTCAAAAAAAAAAAAAAAAAAAAAAAAAAAAAAGAGGAGGTGGAGTCAACAAAGCTCTCCCCCAACAGTGGTTTGGGTTTGTTTTTTTTTAGTATTTAATCCTCCACACATGCTTGCTGGCAACAAGAAGACTAACCATTTCTGTAGAGAAATCATATATATTACTTCTGTCAAAAATTTAAAAAAAATAATATCACTGATGAATTGTTGTGTGTCATTCAGAGATTGTATTTGATACTTCTTTATAACTTCATGATTTAATTCACTATCAAGGGTGTATAGGAGAGTACGGAAAGTTGCTGTGCAACTTTATTTTGCAGTCTTTCTGTGCCAGTTCACTGAGGTGACTTTATGTGAAATAGATCAAAGTGTTGAATCATAGGCATATACTACCAGAGTTCCACTACCCACACTCACACAGACACACAAATGCATTTATTGTCATGGACGTTTTGTTGGTGCCAGCCTTTAATAAATAAATAAAATCTAAGTTAATGAGCATATTGCTGATTATACAGGACATATTTTTAGAATGCCTTTTAAAAGCTTAAAATTCCTATTTGAAAAATTTCTTATATTTAGAATCTATTCCATTACTTGACGGAAGTTAAAGGTAATGGTGTTGTAAAAATCCCTGAAGTGAGAGGTGATGAAGCCTGGAAGGTGTATTTTGATGATGCTGCACAAGAAATTGTAGATGAATTTGCAATGCGTTACGGAATTGAATATATTTATCAAGCTATGACGTAAGTATTATCTTGGGGTTTTATGTGTTTTTTTTTTCCTATTGTTTTTTGTTTGTTTGTTTAACTCTACTGTTGAGGATGTGTGAGAAATGAGAGAGACTAATGAGTGTCAAGCCATTGTGCTTTCATTTTCCATTCACCCCAGTTCCTGACTTATAATTCTTTCTGTCTTTTGTGTCCCTTTGATTCTCATTGAAGGGCTGCTCAGATGCAATGGCATTAAGATATATTATAAATATTTTATAAATTATTACTGGTATTATCACTAATGTGTTTCTTAATCTTTATGATATTTATGTGTGGCAAAGGTCAGAAAGACTTCTCTGTATTAGATGGCATTGGGTTATTGTACTATCTAGAAGAGGGTTTCACAGGCTACATACTCTTTCTGAGGAATATGGAAATCATCATAGAATGCCAGTAACAGCTATAGTAACCTTCTATTATATACATAAATAATTCATGCAAACCATTTTTAATAGTATTAGAACATATTACTACATTGTCTATATTGAAGTAGCTGCCTGATTACTTTAGAATACACCACCACTGAGCTTAGAAGCCTGGTGATACAAGAGCCCTATCACATATTCTTACCTTGTCCTGTAAAATTTTACCAGTGAAAGGGGTTATATTATGCTTCTACTACAGACATAGGAAAGCAGAGGACTCCAAATGAGTTCATTGACACTATAGAAAGCTGATATTATGGAATTTTAAATCAGAACATTCATTTTGTTTCCTCCATCTCTTTACAGCACATCTTAAAGAATTATTTTTTTTATAGTATGAGGGCACATAAACATACAGCCTTTTTCTATTGCAGAATGTAATGACAACATCTGGTATCTCAATGAGCATCTCTTTCCCTTCATATAACTCATTGTGAATTATTGTTCTGTATGTCTATTAGAAAGGGAGAGGGTATATTTGTAATATATACTTGTTTAATGTTCTTCCTCCAAGGACCTTAACATTGCACAAAAGAATTAATTATACTTGACAGTTCCCCTGTGGTATTGTATATCCCCACTACCTACGGAGGAATTCATGAACTAGTTTCATGAATAGAAGTTGGAATTTCTGATTTCCTATTCTTTGCTAGTGATTGGTTTTTCATGTTTAAATTTCTGTCACCCATGTATGTCTTTACATCTTGATTAATATATGATACTTATTAACTAGCATAAAATTATAATTTTATAACTTGATTGTTAATCTCTAAAGTGATAAAGTTGTTCTTGCTATCTGTCCAAAAAATAACTCAGGGTTATAGGAGATGAATCTTCAACAGCTATTGATGCCAAGGGAGGTTTATTATTACCATTTTGCTTGGGAAATAAAGCAGGTCTCTATTTAGCATTAGTGTTTCCTCTTACCTAGAGCCCAAGTAGCTTGTTACTTCAGTACAGCATGGCTGTACTATGTTAAGCAGTCTTAATTGAAAAGGTGACTTTGAAGGTTCTCCTCTTTCATTTCTTTATTATGATTGTGTGAAAAACTACAGGAAAAATCAGAGTACTGGAAAAAGTTTGAAATTTACTTTTAAAATTCAAATGTAGCAGAAGTCAGCATTGTAATAATAGAAATATAATTGATATGCAAGCATTTTAAAAGCTTTTTCATTTAACAGGGTTAGAAATGGGTTACATTTTCATATTAAGAAGATGCTTTATTTTTATGTAAGTATAAAGCATATACAGACTTTGATTAAAAGGAAGTAAATTTAGTCTGAACATCTAACTTGGAACTGGGCAAATACTGCATCATACTTTTCAGGAATCCTTGCACAAAAATTCTAACTAAGTCATTTTAAGTTACACGACCTACTTTGGCTTGTCCTCTTTCTGTTCTTGTTTCCTTTCATACCTTTTCCACCAATTTCCTTACTGTTTATAACTGCAAGCCCAGCATTTCTAGCAAGTATAATAAGAAAGTGAATATGAAATTGGTAGTCAGAAGTAATTCACACAGGAAACCAAGACTATGATCTCATTGCCCCAATACCCATGTCCATTTACATTTATAATGTTCCATTTTAATTACCAGTAATCCCCATCTGAGGGGTAGTCCACATAATATTTAAGAGCACAACTTGTTTAAGTTAGTTAGGAATAAAATCTGTAATGTAATCTCAAAATTTGCATAGGAATATATATATGTATATATTGTTTTGCTGATTCATCTGTAGACGTGCCTCAGTGTGTTCAGACTTTGGGGAGAAGAGTAGTGAAGAAACTGTAGATTTGTCATGTCGAACTATCTTTTGGATTATTACCTGTTGGTTTGATTTGTATTTGAAATCATGTTTCTCTCCTAGAAAAACTTGTTGGGAGAAAATTTACAGCTTCTTGGTTTAGATTCCATTTTGTAATGATTTCCTCCTATTAAAAGCAAGCAATTTTCTCCCATAGAACAGAGAGAATTTGAACATATTTCAAGTATGTTTCCCTGTTCCAAGGATCTACAAAGACAAGGAATAAAGTTTCCTATTTTATTTATTTTATTTTATTATTTTATTTTATTTTATTGTAGCAAGTACCAGTAAGCCAGTTGGCTTTCAAATTTCTTACATGTTTTATCAGCACTCTCAGAGTCATGGATATTATTGCATGTGATAAACATGGTTATGTAAATTTTGACAATTTTATTAAAGACACAGAGAAGCAAAAATTCACATAACTGTTGCTTGACACTGATGCTGTCATCAACATCACTAACCAAATTACAGGTAGAACAGCGCAGTGATATAAGTAAGGGCATAACAAAATTATGTCAATAGGTTCAAATTTTCCCTACAACAAATAAATACAATTTGGGTCTGTTTTCAAGATGGTAGCTCAACATTTAGTCGTTAGATGAACCTGCAGAAGAGATCTCCCTGAACTTAAAATGTTGACCCAAACTATTTTTCCACAGTCCGTCTTGTTTCCTGAGGGCAGTCGATACAATATGAATGGTTTCTCACATAGCAGCTGCTGCTGAGTCCCCTTGGCAGAGCATACACCAGAAGTATGACTCTGAGAGTGAGTGGAATTATCCATGCCTTCTTATTTCCAGTTTAGGGTTACTCATGTGCTAAGGATCTTTAGGTCTATTAGAAGATTTTTGGAAATTGTAAGTCAGTGATATAATTCCATGTTAATTATTTTGGTGTCCATTTTTTAAAACATAGTTTTGATCACCTCTACATGTATTTCTCAAAATGCATGTGGTAAATAGATCTAATGAGATTTCTATTAGCTGTAAGGTTACCTGAAACTGGCAAAAATAACCTGATATCACTATTTTATTTTATACAAAGGAAAGTATTGTTTTTCTAGTTTGTAGAAAATATATGAGACGTGTTGAAACATTTTCCTAAGTAGGTAGCTTGGTCACATCTTTATCAGATTCATGTTGCAGTATTTAAAAGCAGTTCTGAAAAATACTGGCAATGAATGGAAGGTTTAATATTATCACTATGAGCTCGGAATGCTGAGTTCTAGTCCAGGTCCATGTGATTGATTTGCTGTGTATACTTGAGCAGTTTCTCTCAATTTTATAAAATTTAGGTAATGGCACTTAATGATCTGCCTTCTAGGAATGCTGAGAAATGTTTGCAAAGCACTTTGAACATGACTAGCATGATAGGAGTTTTAAGTATCAATATATGCCACCATATCAGTGCAAGGCTGTGATATATAAGCCCAGCATAAAAATACTTTAAAGAGAGTCTAATGCTAGAGAAAGCCCAGAAAGGGCTTTCTCCTGGATTGGCCTTGAAAGGCTGCAGATACAAAAAGGACCCCTCATATGGAGATTGAAGCCGTAGACTCTCTTTAATATGTGTGCCTCTCCTGCCTGCCATCCCCAGCTGGACCTCTTCTCTTCCAGACTCTATGTAAACTAGAAAATCCAGCAATTACTTAGTTCCTTAGCCTAGCTTTGGGGGGGATTAAAACCTTGTTTCATCACACTGTCTACTTCTGCTGTAATCTTATGTCCTTAATACTTCAGAGACTCTCAATGATACAAAAAAAATAAATAATAATAATTAAAAAAAGAATATGAATACAAATACGTCGTGTTTTTTTCTTTAGGTGTTTGTACATGCGTAATTAATGGCATGATCTTTTTCTTGGAAACTGACTTAAATTATAAGAGGATTTATCTAGTAAGATGCAAAAGTGTTAGAAAATTATGATTTTATAAGTTTTCCATGTAATTTCTTTTCAATATCAGGGCAAGTTGTTTACATCTTTACTTTATGGATCACACACATACTCTAAGCACTCATTGATAATTTAAGCACACTTTAAGCCTAGGATGAGTTCAAGACTTGTCCTATACCGAACATAGTGATAACCTAGATGTAATGATAGGTGGCTGTTTTTAGGATCACTTTTACCTTGCTGTGAGTAGTTGATGTGAGTAGTATTTCAAAGGTCTGTCTTTGTCTTCAAATGTACAGGCTTCGTAACCTGTCTCATTAACTAAGGATGTTAAGAATTTTTTGGCCAATAATTTTAGAGAACCCATGTCTGATATCTAGGTACTGAGCAGAAGAGATCAGGCACATTAAAGAAGATTGATTCCTGAACCTGGACATCTGGAGAGTTTTGGAGTTTCCTTCTTTTTAAATGTGTCTGTGACCTGACACAGATTTCTGAAATAAACATTGCAATTTAGATGTCTCATTTCTGAAGTAAATGAAAGTGTTAGAGAGGGCTTGTTTTGGAGCAATGTGAGGTGCTGGCAGAGTATTATTTTCAGCTCATTTCTAAATCTGTAAATGAGCATTCATAGTCTGAGTCTGTGCACTGAGAGGGAGTACTTCTGCAGCACATCCCAATCTCCATTTTAAATTATACACATAACCAAAAAAATACAGGCTAACTGAAAAAGTAAGAGTTTTTTGACAGCAGTGAAATAACAGATTGCCTAAAGGACTATTAAAAAAAGCATCTGCAAATAGACTACGCCAGTGATGTGAGAGACCCTGGAAAAGACACTGTTATCTCATTAGCAGAAGCAAACTTTTGGACCCTTAGAATATCAGAGTGGGAATATGATGAAGAGGGTCACTCACAAGAACATCAGGCAGGTCTCACAGTGAAGGAATTCAGAGGACCCCTGGGAGAATAAAAAGGTATCAGAAAATAGGTAGAATGTGCGTGAGTGTAGACTTATAAGAATTGTAAAGAGCTTTTTTGTTTGTTTGTTTTAATATCTTTAGGAACAGAAACCAATTGCAAGACTCAAATCAACTGAAATCATGTGGTTTGAGGATTATTTGAGCAGTGACAGCCCTTAAGGTTACTTGGCTTAAGTTCAGCAGGACCAACTTCAGTTGAAATTCAAGTTAATTTATTGAATGGGCGCTAGACCCATATGGTACTGGCCCAATACACTGCTTTCCTTATGCTCTTAAGGAAAAATTGTATGAGCCAGATACTCCTGTTACTAGGAGTGTATTGCCAAGACAGGACCTTAAGACATGCATAGAGCTGCAAAATGATTAGAGTTTCTTCACCCTGTTCTGTTTGTCTGCATCCTTGTTTTACCACTTCTTCCTTGGTTAATCCCCCTCAGTATCTTTCTCATCTGTATTCATTTACCCCCTTATCTTCTTCACAATCCTGCCTAACTGCAGATCTTGAAATTTCATGTTTTGGAGTAATGTCATTCACTTTTTTCCTGTGTTAGGTCTTTCATACACCTTCTATCTCTTATGATTTTATATATATATATATATATATAAGTTATTTGTACATAACAAGCATACTTCTTACTTTGAACAAGTAAACAGGTAAACTTAAAACTGGTATTTCTGACTTAAAAAAAAAAAAAAAAAAAAAAAAAAAAAACATTTAGAGTAAATGAGTTATATAAGACCTCCTTCCAGTTCAAATACTGTATACTTAGAACAGATTAACTTTTTTTTTCTTGGATGACCTAATTTAGGCCTGCCATTGTGTTCTCACTGCTCAACAGTGTTTTAAATGTTACCTAACGAATTCTAATTTCCCATTAAATATATATATATAAAAAAAAAATCAGCTTTTTCTACTCAGACCTGGGTGGAAGCCAGAGTTAGTGGTTTCTTGTACATGTTTGTCCAAGGTGCTGTGAGCAGTAATAGTCTTTGGTTTCTTTACAAAAAGTGAAACAAAGGTTACTAGCAAGTCAGGGAGTCAGAACTATTCAATACCTAATACAAAATCATGTCACATTGTTATTATGTTTGTGATCAGCACTCATCTCAAATTCTTACAATATTCTGTTGACTACAAGCTAGAACTGCATCAAAAATACTTCCAGTTATCAACTCTGAACATCGGTATGGCTAAATCTTGGCATCCTGAGGGATGTGTTGAGCTTGGGGAACAGTTGTACTCATACTGCAATGTGGTGGTTTCTTCCTTTTCACTCTTCCTTCTCTTACTGTAAAATTTAGCATTAGATGGGCATGAACTCTCATATTTGTACTGTGACCTATATAGCTCTACATACTGGAGCAGGAAACTGCTGAGTGCCAGATCTTACAAGTACCTCAAACAGTTCTAACTGAACTGCTCATAATGGGAGTATAAGGTTCATCAAATCTTTCATCCTTCTACTGGCAGCTTCAGCCATCAGTATTCAACTGAGTTCATCACTCTGAGCTTCATTTACATGTTCCAGTAGTGTATTTTGCTGTATAAATAAATGCATGTCCTTATTTCTATGTGATGTGCTTGCAGTACACTGTGCGGTATACTCCCTTGTTCAATCTCCATGCCATAGGACTGGCTGTGCTGTAGTTTTTCTCTGGCATCAAAACATTCCACATGTAGGGAGGTGGACAGCAATTACAGGCTTGTGGGAGAACAAACCTCCTCAGACTTAGCAGAAATTGGGGGATAAAGCCTTTTCTCTCCTGAAGCCCCAAACCTTTGAGCACAGTGATGGACTTCTCTATCTTTAAAAATAACATTTTCCAACATGAAGCTGGTTCAGGATTAACAGACTGGTTACCTTATGTTTACTGTCCTGAGCCAAAGTGCAGCAATATCAGTTAGGCAGAAGTCAAATCATGGTGAACCTGAAAGCTGATGTTTACCTTTCATAATAAAGTTGCCTAAAATATAAGCCACAGTAAAATGGTGTTTTGAGTCTTTGTATTATTATCAGTTAAATTCTTCTCTAATTGAGTATAGATCACTTGTGGCCTTTTATGATTGAAAGTTCATGTTTGGTTTTAAGTTTGTGTTTAATAATTAATGTTTTGCTTAATAGAAATTAAGATAGTTCAATTATATTTTTCTCCATGGATTAACAGAGTGAGAAGCAAATGTGACTCTGATGTGTTCAATTTGAAAATATCAGCATTTAACAAGTGGTAATTATATCAAACATCTGGATTTTTTCATTTTTATCTATGCAATTGTCCGTGAAATAGCTTGAAAATCACACCATTGCAGCTGAAAAGAAATCATGGTGACAGAAAGTGCATAATCCTTGCCACCTTAAATAACTGTCAGTTTGTTTGAATTACAGGCACTTTTCCTGTCTGTCTTCTAAATATATGTGCCCTGGTGTTCCAGCAGTTATGAGCACATTGTTGGCCAATATAAATGCTTTTTATGCTCATACTACAGCAACAACTAATGTATCTGCCTCAGATAGGTTTGCAGCTACTAACTTTGGGGTAAGTATATTTTATTTTTCAACAGAATACTGATCCTTATTTTCTAATATATGATACAATGTTAACTTCTAAATTCAAACTAATAATTAAAAAAAAAAAAAGTTGGTAATTTTAAAGAATGAGTGTTGCAGTTAGCTTTTGAAGATTTTACCGAGTCTACAATCATCAACCACTATAAAAACTAAAGAAGATATTATTCGTTTCCTTTTAAAACCCTTATATGGTTATATGCAAGGAATATAGGGTAGAAAAAAACAGCACACACATATAGAACTAAAATCTTTAACAACCAGTTTTTATCTTTATTGCAATGGGTCTTGCAGACTAACTGCACTGTACTAATTACAGGTTACAATTGCTTTCTTGGGGCATGTCATTAGCAAACTCATACTAACCTAATAAATCTAGCCATAAATACTTGTAGACAACTTGTCTATAACATTTTTTATTTTTTTTTTTTTTTGCCAAAATATGGTGCACTGTCCAAGCCCTGGACCTAGATGTCAGAAATTTTAGGCAGACTACCAGAATCTCAAGATGTGGTAGTACTTTGTTGTTGATGATTTTTCTTCTATGGATATATAATTTACAGTGTAGATAAAATATGACAACAAAATTAAAATACACTGTCTAATCTATTCCGTTACCTTCACTGGGACTATGAGAGCAGGAAAGAAAACCAGTAGTTCAAAGGCATTGCTTTCATATCTCTACTGTTACACATCACATAGACAGAAGTAGATTATAAACACAGTTTGATGCTGAAAAACGCATTCATTCCTTTTCTTATTTGTATATGATATCTAATCATTTCTCATTTAACAGTATGTACGAAAACATTATAAAATTTTCTTTAAAATAGTTTATTGGCATTAAACAATTAAAATTTAATAAATACAAATTATAGTGGTGTGAAGAGGTTGTCAGAGGTTGTAACGCTCTTTTCCATCGTTAAGAATAATAGAAACACATGACTTTCAAGATTTTCAAGACATTATGAAATTATACATTTGAACTAGTAAACCAAGGAAGATCTATTTCTAATTTTGCTTTTGTCTTCCCATCAGAAGTCACAAACAACTATCAGATTATGCCCAATAAATTAATCCAATCTGTGCGTGGGACGAGCGTAAAATTTTAGTTTTCTAAAGAAAAAAATTGTTCTGGGTGGTAAAAGAAATTTTGATTTGTAGCAAACAGTGTTTTATACAGGAAATATCCTATTTTGAGGGTGATGTGGATACCGTCACACATTTTGAGAGTTATCAGATCTTGCTACTGCCAACAGTCTGCTGCTTTCACATAGGCTGGCAAGGATTAAGGACAACATTCCTGTGTAATTTTTTCATACTTCAAATAGCTGCAACAAAACATGTCTGCATTTTATACACAAGCATCTTTAAGATAGAACTCATGTTAAAAAAACAACAACAACAACAACAAAAAATACATTTTGTGTACCAAAGATTGTTTGTTATTATTGCTGAATCTTGAGTGTTCTTGGGATCTAATGCTACAGCTTACAGTAAAATACAGTAAATAATACAGTTAGTTTTAAATACTCCTAAAATAGTACTAGCACTAATAATACTAATGCAATAATGTATTTTTATATTTAGGGGATGTCAGAAGTCTGTATGTAAGTTCCATTAAATAATCATGGTATTGAAGACCATGCAGTAATTTTTTTAAGGAAAATACTTATTTTAAATGTTAATTCATTTTAAATCTTAAGGTTGGTGGAAGAACTTCCATGTATATGAACCCAGGTCTCTGTCTTTAGTTTCAAGATAGCATGTTCTTGAAATGGAATTTTATCTCCTGCTGCTAGAGGTTTGCTTTGAAATACGAGCATTAATGCTGTTCCATTCTAGAAAGTAAAAAAGTTCCATAGATGAAAAGCACGATCAGAATATTTATGGTTTAATTATATGTACTTATTTTGCTATGTACTTACTCTACTTTTTTTTTTATATATATATATAAACTCATTGATGGTTTATTATGGTATGATTCTACATCTTTGTTGAAACAAGACAACTCTTTCCATGTTCAAGCCCAATTAGACTTTCGAGTTTTACTCAGATTTTGAAATTTAGAATGTTTTGAATAGATTTTCTGTTCTCTCCTTCCATTTTGCTAATGATCAGAACTACCTTCTTTTATCCTCAGATTGGAGAGAGATTAAATCCTCTCTCTGATGTTAATGCCAGTTTACTTTTGACGCAAGTTCCAATCCAATTCATAGTTCAACAGATGGATGGAAAGACAGTAGTAAGCATCATTAATAGAGATTTGGAGATCCTTCTTCAAACAATTGACTTATAGGCAAAATATTAGATTATTTTTCTCTCTTGGCCAAAAGGCATTTGTTAGTGGATAGCTGCACTTCATCAAAAAGAGCATCTCAAATTCAAGTCCTCAGGCTACAGCTGGGAAGGATTCAGCTGACTGAATATTTCAGCAGTTTTATAGCACGAACAACAACAACAACAAAAAACTTATGGGAACCATGCCAAATTAGTGGGTTTGGATGTAGGTTAGTTGTTTCACTGAGCAACAAGTGACAGTGCATGAAGGACCCTGGTTTCAAATTAGTGCGTATCCTATTTGAGGGACAGCATTCTGAGAGCTATCAGATCTTGCTATTTCCAATAGACTGCAACTTTCACATAGGCTGGCAAGGATGTATGCAGATTTTTGTGCTATGGTATATGTTCTAATATGAAGACTGGTAATTAAAAACTCTCATTAGTATTACTTGGAAATGGCACAAATCAGCTGGTTATCTCACAGCAAAATGTTTTCTGAAGTGTTATTTTAAATCGTATTTTTACATAAAATTCTGCTGTAAATGAACATAAGTTCTCACATATTAAAGGAGGAAAAAAGTGGTTTCTTCAAGAGTGTAAGCAATTACAAGGCAAATAAAAAACTTTTACAAGCTCATCTGTTTTAGTTTGGGCTGATAACATAACTGTGGACTTTGAATTGATGCTCTTTTGATGCATTTTTGGTCAGAGACTTTGGGCAATGTTTTTCAATTTCTACATATTTTGTTTGAGTTATTTAAGAATATGTCAATAATTAAGAAAGGAAAATACTGTTTAGGAGAGTGTCCATCACCTCACTAATGTATTGTATAGCTGCACAGTGTTGAATGCATACCAGGTAAATTACAATATAGGTTAGAAAGCAAAAACACAGTTGTAAAATATATCTCAGACCAGGACTTCTATATGAAACAATGGAAAACAATCTATCTTTCAAATTAATTAAGAATGTATATTAGTAGATAAATGCTTTTTTTTTTTTTTTGGGGGGGGGGAGTGCAAGCTATAATTTTACTCTTGATTACAAAGTTGTGCCAGTCCTTATTGCAAAATATTCTTGTTTTCATTTTACAGAGGGAAAAGTTCATAAAACTTCTGGATCAATTGCACAATTCTCTGAGGATTGATTTATCTAAATACAGGGTATGTGCACCATATTCTACCTAGAGGACAACTCAAATGTGTTTTCCCACAAACATCCCTGTGTGCTTTATCTGATTAAAGAAGTTTTAGAGATTAATCCCTCTTGTGGCATAGAAACTGAAGTACTGAGTGCTAACAAGAGAGTTCAAATCCTTATGAACAAAAAAAACTAGAGAATTGAAGCATTTTAACTATTTTCTCAATTCAAAAAAGTTTTTTATTTCTTTCCCTTTTTTTTCCTCAGAAGCTAACAGTGAGTCAAGGGATGAGCAGACATTCAAGAAAGAGTAGGTTTCAACAATTTTATTTAAATTAGTTCACAACATGATTAAGTTAATTCATCTGGGAATTGCCTTCACAGACTTAGTGTAAATTGGAATTACTGGAATTACTGCTGCATTTATTTTGAGAGGTTCTACAGTCACCAAGCTGATATCCTAGGAATGTTGGGATCTGACTCCCCATTTTTCTTGATGATAGGAATCCCGGTTTCATTTATGCTACATAGAAGCTCCTTCCACTTAGTTGTGTTCCAAACCCAGCCTTTACTGGAAAAAAGGCATGCACTGAATATCAGCCAATTATCATGCCATCCTGAACTTCCTCTCTTTCTGCATTTCACTGGATGATGACACATTTAGGTGATACATAAGCTATAAGGGCTCCATCAGCTATGGCTCTCCTTTCAACTTCTAGGAATGGTTGCATATAGTTCAGGGATTTCTCTGTTCATCTGGCTTGCTTTCTAAAGTGGAAAGAAGGGAAGGGAATGTTTAAAAGAACCTCAAGGTATTACAGGTAGTAGAAGCTGCATATATTCACTTTTTAAGACTTAAATCTTCATGGAGCATGTAAATTCATTTTTAAGTTCTTTTAGCACTGAAGAATGTTATTCCGATTTTTTCAGGGCACAAGGATGACTTTCATTAATATGAAATCATTTAAATAACAGCTTTTTCCAACAGTCTGCCTGTTAACCTAGAGATCACAGCAAAAATTTCATGAATGATTCCTTCAGTAACCTTACTATACAGAGTGTAAGCCCATAAGTGAATTATGTGCCATGGAAAATCCATAAATGATTTCCATTAGCAACACTTCTGAAAACTTTTTGTACTGTCTTTACTTCATCAACGTTCTGAAAATATCATAGTAATTTAAAACATTCATATTACAAAGCCAGTAGCATTATCAGAAGTGATCCTATTTGCATCAAAGGGATACTTATCACTGACTTTCTCACAAGCAGAATTCAGGCAGCAGATGAACTTTTCTAATCCTTCCAAGCATCATCTTTGTTTTCCCAGATTATTTTTTCCCAGTTCTTCAAGGATCATACCTTTATTTCCCATCTCACGTGATTCCTCTCTTCCTGATTCAACAGGATAACTTTCCTGCCAGCAATTCTGAAAGACTTCAAGATCTGAAATCAACTGTGGACCTGCTTACCAGCATTACTTTTTTTCGAATGAAGGTATTGTCCTTTATTTGCAAAATATCTACATGGTTCAGTTCTGAAAGATTTTTTAGAATGAAAATGGTGTAAATTGATATAACCGGATGGGAATAAGAAAATCACGAAGCACCTTGTAACAATAGCTTGTGATGTCATTGTGGTAGGCATTACTTAAAGAGAATTAAACGATTCATTAACTTCAAGTTCATATTTCTGTATCCTAAAGTGGAGTAAAAAGCTGGAGCTATTGCTTTAGAAAATGAAGAGTTGTTTCTTTGATATGCAGTGAAAATCACGTAATTATATGGCTTAATGATATGTTAAAGAGCAAAACCTTAAGATGTAAACCCTTGGGCATGTATGCTAATTTCATCATAGGAATAATCTCATTCTAATAAATATTAGAGATATCATTTAATTACTTAACTGAAGTGTATGCTTTAATGCATTTTTAAACTAAGATCACCTGAAGCCAATATATATATTTTAATATTTTTACCATTATTATACTTCAACACTTTTCATCTTGTATTGTAGATCTATATTCATTGCAACACTTGTATTTATTCTGTGCTACACGATTCTGAAATTCTATCATTTATGAAATATTTTATTAGGTCCTTGAATTACAGAGCCCACCTCGAGCCAGTACAGTGGTGAAAGACTGTGTAAGAGCCTGCCTGGACTCAACTTATAAATACATTTTTGACAACTGCTATGATCTTTACTTCCAGTTAGTGGACCAGGTAAGGCAAACATGTTTTTGCTTAGTCATTTAAGTTTACTTATTGTTACCTTACAATAAGTAAATAGAAAGCATTCCAGTGTTCCCCCACTGAATGAAAGCACTGGGGTTTTCATTTTATTCATATGAGAAAGAGCATCATATAATAAGAACATCCACAGATGGCTATGAAGGCTTATGTGGTTAACAAGATGAGTTTCAAAATGAAAATGTCAACTCATAAATTAGTCTTTACAGTGGACATGGCTGTAAAATTGTCCTGTGGCTTTAGGGAAGATGAAATTAGATTGATTACTGTTCATTTAAGATTTGTAATTGGAAAACAATTTTTAAAACTCCAGTATTACACTTCAGTAACTGTAGGAGAGAAGTATTAGCATTCACTGAAAATCATATACTATCTTTTCAGTTTTATATTTTATCACCTGTGATGTGTACTTTGATCCAGGATTTAGTAACTGCTTCAAGAAAGAAGAGGATAAATACGTAGCATTGCTAAATAACAGTCCATCAGGGTGAACTGTAAATGCAAAATTATTATGGTATTTGTTATGTCCCAGATGTCACACAAAAGCCTTAAAAATGCTTTTTTTTTTCCTCTCACCTAGCCAGAGTTTATTCTATAAATAATGTTAAAATTAAGAATTTGTATCTGCAGAATTATACAAGTGTCTAAAAGGAGCATCACTGTTATACCACTACCTCTTGTTCACTACCTTTGTCTTCTGAGTGGTGCATTGGAAAAATGATATTTTGGTGACTACTGCCTTGAGAGGGATGAGTTATGTTTTTAGGCAAACACGCATTTGCAGTGTAGTGTATTGTAAATAAGAACATTTATACTACATGATATGAAATATCAAAATTAGTTTGACAGCATATTCCACTTGAATCAAAAATATGAATTCCTACATTACAAGAAAGGCAGTAAATGCTATCTATTCTACTTTTCTGAAATGAAAGTGTGTTTTCTAATGTGGGACTTCTGACAAAGAATCCTGATGAGAAAACTTACCTCCAGCTCCCAACTTTCAAATGTAAGAAACTCTCACCAACACCTGTAGGCAGAACTCTTCTTCTAGAAAATCAATTGAATGTATTCACCTGCATATGAACTGTCTAATAAATTCAGTAACCTTTAAGCCTTTATGAAGCTGCAGGAGCATCAAATTACAATTAATAAGAAATTTCTGAATGATTATATTTCATAGGTTTATATTGATTTTTGCTGTTGGGTAATAGGAAATTCTTGAATTATTTGAATTCCTATTAAAATGCCTGAAATGTATCTTGCTGCAGATACCTTGATATTACTGTAAACAGAGGTATATTTTATGGAAAAAATAACATGATGTATAAATGATATACACATTACCTCTTTGTAATGAAGTACAACTGAGTACACAAGTGCTTCGTCTTTTTCCCCTATTTCCTTTTTCATATAAGCATGATAGATAGGGTTGATGAATAATTGCAGAAGGAAGTCTGCAGAATTACTTTTTTTTTTTTTTTTTTTTTTTTTTTTTTTTTCAGAGATAAATTATATTTATTCTATTTCCCTGAAGCTACGAAGAGAGAGAGCAGATTCTGTAGAGATAGTCTGAGAAGGGTGGGCAAAGATTACACTTCTGAAACTAATCTGAAATAGCCACAAATAATGAAGCATTTGTTGTCATTATCTTTGAGAAGGTGAAGGGCTGTGTAAAGTTTTCCACTTCCCTGCATGCATTTTTTTGTTGGTCCTTAAACTTCTTATATGTAATTTCTTCTCTCTGAGATTTCACTTTTTGTTGTCTGTATGCTATTAGGCTTCCAGTTTCATAATGCAGACTTGTTTTAAAATTATTGTTGCCCCTTATCTTTTAAAGGATGTCCGTTCCTTCTTTCTGTGATAAACTTGATTAAGAGTGTGTTTAGTCTGAGAGCACTAAACTTTTAAATATGAACATAAGAGAGGGATCTTAATTCTATCCAATGACATTTTATCCAAATGACCATAGATAACAATAACCAGGCCAGCTTTTACCCCTAAAATAATCAAGAAGCACACTGAATGCTCATGTGTTTATTCTCCAACAGCTTATATTACAAGTTAAGGACCACTATGAATTAGGAGCAGCAGCAACATCAAACATCACTTCTATTTGCTTTATAAAGAGTTCCTTTTTTTGCTAGCATTTACTCTGCTGCAGTTTCATTTTGTTTGTTAAATATGAGTTTTTGCTAGACTGGGTATTGATAAGTCTGCAGAGTTTATCAGCAAATGCTAGTCATTTTAGTAAACTGTTAAAAGTGGAATATGAATAATCTTAGTTCTGCACAGCATTGCAATACCTGCAAATGCTAATCTGTATTTTAAAACTTCCAATTTTTTTTTTTTTTAAATCTGTGAATTCATAAAGTAGTTTTTTCTCCCTATTTAGTAGATTGTTGAAAATGCAGAGATATTATAGTCTTTTTGTTTTGGTAGAGAATGTAAAACAAGTTTAAATTGATATATGTCACCAAATCATTTTTGGAAAAGAAGGATGGATAAGGTGTCATTACATTTATATGTCATTATATTTCTGTCTTACTCAATTATTTTCAAGTCCTGTACTTATTGATAGAGGAGTGTGAAGTCCTGAAATAGTAATTAAAAAAAAAGGGGGGGGGGGGGGGGGGCAAATATTCACTCAGCTAGAAAACTGAATTAACTGCAGCAGTTTCACTGTATTTACATGCTTTTTCTGCTCCCTTTCAACAAGTATTCCAGCAGGTGAGTTTGTATGTAGAAACTTTAAACAGACAAGTGTTTACAAACTATAGACATACAATTATTACCAAATCTGAGAAATTTTAGTGAAAATGTGTGGAAAGCAAAATGTAAAATAAATAAAAAAAGACCATATTTGAAATAACTGATTACTAACAGTAATCAAACATCAATCACATGTATCTCAATAACTGACAGGGAAAGTTTCTGTTTCATGGCAGGTGGGAGGTAATTCTGAGGAAACTAATCTAATTAAACTAGCTTTAATAGAGAAACGAGTAAGATCATTCAAATCACTACCTAACGTCTGCATCAGCTCTAGAGTTGTACAGGAGACTACCTTCTGCATTTTTCTGTTACAGTTCACCCCCGATATATCTGTACATGGAAAAGCTAAATATATATCTTATTGGAATCTATAGCTCTGAAGGTTTTTCATTGAATCCAGCCATATTGCAGAGTGATTTCTGGTATCACAACCAGAACAATGAAGTAGAAACAAAAACTGTGATTAATATTTCATTAGCCTTGTGTCAAAAACCCTTAAGCCAATTACCTGGGTTCCACCCTTTAGCCTTCTTCATTAACCATTCTCTTATCTTTGCTTGCCTCCCCATGCAATGGAGGCTTCCTCTGCTCAGAGGGAGGAAAGAAAACTGAGTTCATCCTAACATGGTGGTGCAGCAGAGAAGGTTCATGTTTTAGCTGTACAGCTGAGATTTGAGCTGTGAGAAGCAAGAGCTTGAAACCAACGAGCCCCAAAGCAGCAAGAAATGGTTTATATGTAGGCCAGCACCTGCTCTCACTCAAGGGAAAGACTAGCAGCTGCTGTCTTGCTTAGGGCCACTGCAGGCTTGGGGCTTTACTATGGTTAATTTCTTGCCTGAATCATATTGTGAATGATGTTACTCTTAATTTAAACAGTAGTATTTCCATCTGGCCAGAAGTGATAGGCTCCTGCATATTATATCCATGAGTGCACAACTCATGTTAACCACCTTCTGTGTTTGCCTTCATCTTGATCTTTACAGGGTTTCTGTACGAGACAGTTTTTTATGGAGGGCACCTCCTTGTGCTACTCAAATTTTGTAAAATAAGTATTTTTTTGTTATCTATATTGAAGAATAGAATTTTACCTCCTGTGATTCACATCCACGTGTGAAAATCATGAAGAGTTGTTTCAGCTACGTGCCATTGTAGCTTTTTGCTTTTTGTTGTTGTTTTGTAGAAATATAGCTCTTGATAAGATGTTGGACTAAATGTGAACTGGCTTTATCTTCTATAGCTGCCTTTTTCTTAGTTTTTCTGAAATATGCACTAGCTGCTGAGGAAAAAAAAAAAAAAAAAAAAAAAAGTAGTAGGAAAAAATCTTTGTTATAGAAACAAGGTCTTATATAATGTACACCAGGGAAAGCCCTGGTGAGTGACATTAACGCTCCAATAATCATTTCCATTTTGAAAAGCTCTTTTGTTTGCATGGGCAATTGTAAATTGCTGGTGATATTAATCATACCATCCATTGTAACTGCTTCTGAGCCTCACCTTTATTTCAGCCACATTAGACACTGACGCTGTATCATTTGTGTATCAGCTAAGTATGCAACAGGGTGATTAACGATACTTTTCTAAAATTCTCCACAGTGACAGCAAAAACAATTTCAATTAAGTGTTGCTCAAATTCCCTTTCTGCCATTTTAAATGTTAATAGATAAAAGTTAATTGAGGTTAAGATAACAATTAATTCACTATACTACTAATATAGGCCTATCCAAAGAGAAACAGGGTCCGTTCAGTTGGTCATATGTAGGCTACAAATGAGAAGCACGGGGAATGTATGTTTAAAAAATGTAAATATATATTTTAACCAGGTAGGAAAGTATTAATTTCTTGATAGAGTTTTTTAAGGGGTGAATATTATACATACTTATAACTACACAGAAAGGCACAAAAGGCAGGCTTTCCATCCAGGGGAATATAAAACACTGCATTACTTACTAAATATTATTTAATGACTGGACAGTCATGTTGGTAATCCATCTGATATATCAGCGTCTCGTGTCCTTCCTGGTGATGGTTACAAAAATGTAATGGGACATCTCAGACTGTTTTGGATATGAAACTGGTTGCAGTCCTTTTCATTCACAAAGAGCTTACAAAGTCCCATTTCCCTGAATAAAAATTAAAATTAAATTAAAAATAAAATAATAATAATAATAAAGAAGAAACCAAATAACTCACTGGTTATGCTCACAGCTTTAAAGTCCTTTGAGAGACAATACATCCCTTGATTATTCCTAGGTACATCTTCCCAGTATTTTTATCTCCAGCGATTTTTTTTCCCTCCTACTCTGCACAGTTTTCCTCTCCCTGTTTTAAACAAATGCACATATATTGGTTCTTCTAGTCAATCTATCAGTCCTTGGAAAATCTCCATGCAAAGTACTTTAGGCAATAGCCTTCGCTATTTTTTCTTATTATAAAATAAAGTGAAATTTGTCTGCTTCTTCATTTAGAGTGAAGAGCGTAGCAAGCCCAATTACTTCAGTTTAAAATATAGATTAAAAAATAGTTTAATCTAAAGCAAAATAAGAAAAATTCCTTATAATTGATTTGTTCAATATTTATTGTGTAGGATATTAAAGTTCCATCTCAGCAGACCATTTTACCTACACTCAGTTTCAGCACAACAAGAATGTTAAGAACATATTTCATAGAATTGTGGACATGCACTATAATTCAAATTTATCAGCTGATTTGGGTGCCTTAGCACTATGTATGGTTTTTGACATGTCCACAACCAGATACAGACTGTTATACAAACTACTGTAATCTGGGTAGACTTAAAACAACCTTCAAAGCACTCTTAGTTTCAAAGACAGTCTTTGAAACTAAGTAATAACCTGTAGATGAAAATCACATCATAGTTACTCTAATTTCTCTAATATAAAATATACTAAAATCTTGTTTTAACAGGGTAAGAAACAAGAAGTTCCTAAAGAAGAACAGGGACCAACAACAAAGAATTTAGATTTCTGGGCACAGCTTATTACTCTGATGGTCACCATCATAGATGAAGACAAAACCGCATATACACCTGTCTTGAACCAGTAAGTAATTACTTTCCCCATAAAAATTAAGAATCACACATTTTTTTTAAATAAGGACAGGAAATACATCAGAATCAGTAATTGTATTTTAAATGTAATCTGAGTATAGATTTTTTTTTTTAAATACAGAATATAAAATCAACAGTTGAATAAGGATTTAGTGCTCCTGTCAATGGAAAGAAACATTTTGTTTCAGGAACTCTAAAGACACATGGTATGTGAACCATCCCCAAAAGTCAAGTAGCAAAGTATTGTGCAAGAGAACTAAGTGGATAGACAGAAAGCAAAGTTCAGTGAAACAGTGTGATGGTGTTAATATTATCATAGTATCGTGGCACACAAACTGTACAAATCATGCTGAGACTCCTGTTAGGCATTATAATAGAGTATTAGGAATGTATTTGTGGGGAAAAATAAAGAAATAAATAAATAACTTCACAAAAGTATACTCTCCAATTTTATGGCTACCTGGAGAGAAAGTCTAAGAAGGCTGACTTGAAAATTTTTAAAATAGGGAATGGTATCTTGGATTTACCACAGATGGAAGTTGATTTCTCAGAACTGAGTTGTAATATGTAAGGAGGGACCAATCAATAACTAAGACAAGTTGAATAACTTGTAATTGTTATGCTACTAGAGAAGAGCAAGCTAATTGATTGGTGCAAGAAAAGGAGATAGTGCTGGGTTTTAAAAAAGAAATATACGGAAAGAGAGCAAAGAAACATGTTTCACATATGAAGGCTGAAACAGATAAGAGAGAGATCCAGAGAAACAGATGTTGCACAAATTGAAATGTGACATGATGAAGACCTGGAGAAAAGTTTCAGCTATCTTAGCTCCTTGGAGATATTTTGCAGAGTCTACAAAATCTCAGTGTAGTCTGGCTGATTTAGACAAAAATTGGAATTGAAGCTTATACCTGTGTGATGGCTAAACAATTAATAGAGGCGTCTGTAGTGACAGAAGGAATTTAATAGAATGGTCTGAAGGGGAGTGAGAACAATTCTGTTTCTTTCAGCCAATATTTGATAAATTCTGAAAGGCACTCTGTACTTGGAGATGTGCTTGTCTGTAAGTAAAAGGTAGCACATTGTCTATGGACCCACAGGGTTTAGACTTAGTCCCCAAAGAAACTTCCTGGTGATAATCAGATACTGGAAAATATTTGCCTTCTGATTCCTGTCATTCTTTTAAATAAATGAAGAATTGTTTAAGTCCTGGCCAATAAGCATCTCTTTGTTCAACTATTTCCTGTGCTGGCCTTATTAAAGAACATCTTTCTACCCTGAAGAAGAAACAAAGGAAACAAAGCTTTTTTTTTTTTTTTTTTTTTTTGCCATGAAAACATAACATACTTCTTATTAAGAAGTTTCACCACTTTTTATTGTATGCTTGATCTATGAGTTGAGGATTTGAGAATGTCATGCAAGTTAGGAAGGTGATTTTGAGAGCAATGTTATGGATAAACTGAGATTTTATAGTATTGTTCCAAGAATGACAGAGAAATTGGGAAAATTATGGCCCATGAGACAAAAATTATTGTAGCAAGAGAAACAAAATTACTCATAGAGCACAATCCTGGTTGTCCTCTTGCTTCCCTGAGAAATGTAAAAATGTGTGGCTTTTACAAAGACTAGAAAACCTAATGTGTAGAGTTTTGCATGTGAAATTTCTCTGAAATTTTGCTGCTTGGAAACCAAATTTTGGAACAGTTTGAAAGTTAAAAAAAAAAAAAAAAAAAAAAAAAGTTGCTTGTTTATATAACCAGTGATAAGATAAATAATATCTAAATAACATGAAATTATTTATTTACACATTTACACAGGGGCTCTAGAATTTGACCTTTGATTATCATTTCCCTTTAATAAGTAAATGCTGCTGTTACTATTTATCTTCAACATACAGATAATTTCTTATGATTCTTTTGTGTTTTAAGCCTTGTTATCTTCTCACAGATCTGCAACACCACAACAGTTAACTATGATCACTGTATAGTGCCCATCAGATTGTTTTAAGTGTAGAAGTTTTGGAAAGGAAGTTTAGAGACGACTTGAAATTAAGAACTCATAAACACTAAATTAAAGTACATAAATGATGGAAACACACATCTTACTAAATGCTTAGACATAAAGGACAGAGAGAAGACTGACTCCACAGCAGCAGCAACAAAAACACAAAAACCTAGTGTGCATTCACATACAGGAAAGAAAAACAAATATTCTGGTATATGTAGTTTTTTGATCACAGGCTTAACAATGCACAAAAGGATAGCATGCATGCACCATTAGAGTTGTGTTTCATTACCATGGTGATGAGGGATTAATCAAACGTAGAATAATGAGTTTAATAATGGCTATTAGGCAGATACTCAGAAGACAAGGGACTGGAATGTTAGCTCCATTCTGTGATGCTCTACAGTTTCCAGAGTTACAGCTCCTCTGCTTTTGAGAGCAGGTCATGGCTACCATTACCCTTTTAGAGCAGATGATGTGAAAAACAGTGTTTGTATAAATAGTCCTTATATGAATGCCGTTTACTGTCCTTCCTGCATTTTGATGAAGGGATTCTAGGACTTATACTTCCTTCTTGACAAATGTGGCTCTCATACATTCTTTCAAATAGATCTCCTCCCCCTATGAGTAGGATAAAAGATTTTGCAAAATACAATGAAGTGCCTACATCTTTTCTTCAGTTTCATTCAAAGAGATTGATCTGGTTTTCCTTCAGTGAGTTTGACTTGGGATTTACTCCAGTACTTGAATTTCTGGAGTGCAGTTTAGATAGAGCTTAGGTAAAATAGAATTAACTTCAGTCTTTTTGCCCAGACCTTCATCTGAAATCCAGGAACATGAAATGCTATTGTAATTAGAGTAAGAAAAATGTGGTATGAGTCAGTATTTATTTACTCAAGAGTTGTGTGTAGATTCTTGGTTCCTTTATCACCGCAGAAGTACTAGACATCTTGCTCAGAATGACCAGAGGAGTCATTGCATGGAATTATAGCACCAAGCAAGCTCCTTAGCTTCAAGTCCTATCACTGTCCCTTTTATAATTTTTTTTGCCTTTTTTTTTTTTTTTTTGCCTCCAACTCCAACTTAGAGATGGCACCTCAGTCTTCAATTTTCAAAAATCAGCCCTAGACTATCCAGCTTAGCTCTAACTAACTTTTTGACCAGTAGCTTATGCAATCCAGCTGTTTATACAGTAGGAGGAGACTTGATCCCTTTCTCTTGAGCTTGTCTGAGTGCTTGGCATACCCTTTGCTTTTATATGGAATAGTTTTTGAATCCAAACTGGCAGCTTTATCATCCATTAACATCTTGTACACAGCAATAAATCATGCTAAGAAATCATTGTGCTCTCTTACTTGTTTGGAACTGAATAATAATTTCAGTCCTTTAATGAAAGGTGGATTCTCACTGAGCTCTTTCATCTTTAAAAGAAGATCCTCCGATATCAAACCTTAATAAGAAAGGGAGCATTGGCCCTGAGTGTGCCTCTAGTTGTTGCAAACTTGGTCAGAGAAACAGAGAACTTCTAACCACCACGGTCTGCAAACAATTTGACTGTGAATATATTTTTAAATATGACATATTATATAAATATGACACATTTTAAAAATATGGTTAATTTAAAGGAATCTTCTTGGGGTGCCATTTATTCTTTATATCTTAATGCTTTGACTAATTTTTGCTTTCAGTTCTGTGTATGGTTTTGTATGTGTTGGAATTTGCCTTCTGTTGTGGCCCCAGATGTGTTAAATCAGTGGAGACTGCTGCAAACTCTGACATATAACTTTCCTAGTCAGTGTCTGAGTATTCTATATGCAGGTCACTTTCAGGGAGAAAAAAAAAAAAAAAAAAAAAAAAAAAACTAATTAGTAATAACAGTACTCATTTTAGCATTATAACATGATGTCAGGAAGGAATGAAGGAATGTAATACAATATGGAATTTATAAGAAGCTGTTTTTGTTTTTGCAATGTTACTCCAAGCAGCTTTAACTGTGGTTGCAAATGTCAAGCCTGTGTTCTTCTGCTGCTGTACCCATGGATATGTAGATGTTAGAAATTGGACATCAAGAGGACGTTGAAAATATTACATGCACTTAACATTCTTAGAAGCAATTATGCCTGTGAGAGAAACAGACATAATACAATCTCAGTCATTTTCTCCTTGGCAGTTTGCGTTACTGTTTGTTGCATAAATTCTTGACGTGAGCATTTTTCATAATGCTGGTAATTCAACCTATCAGTTTAGTAGGACAGTGAAATATGGCTGATGATACTAAGTACATCTCTCTGACGAAGTATAAGCTAGGAATGAGAAAAGGGTAGGCTTTTGGGGCATCATGTACTTAGGGATAGATATCAAATGAATGCTAACAGGCTACCTGAAGTTTTCTATTCTTACTTATTTTTCATTTTCTCTCAATATTCGTGTAATTGTATGTGTATATACCTAAATGTATGTATGTATATTAAAGCAAACTAGAACCACATCTTCATGGGGAAGAGGGCTCAGAAGTCAGCTACAGTTCTGTTGCTGACTGACAATCACCTATCACAGGATCTTGAGGGAGTCACTTTTACTTTGTATTCTTCCCCATTCTATTTCTTGTCTTTTTTAAATGTGAGTTTTGAAGTCAGCAATTTTTTCTCATTACATATTTTAAAATTCCTGCATATAAATATCTTAAATCTATTAGAAGCTTCTAAATTCTACTGTAATGCAAATAATAAATTATTTTTACATGAGTAACCAAATTGAAATAAATATGACTATTCATGCATAAAGCTATCTCTGAAGATAAATTGTGGCAGGAGCAGTGCATAGTAATGCCATACCAATCATAACTGCCCACAGGAAAAAAGGCTAGCACTTTATATATTGTACTTACATACACACTCTTGGTCAGTATTTCACAGTGTCAGGCTTTGTATGTGCCCTTCTAAAGTGGGCACATACAGAATTCACAAATGGGGTATGTAACAATGGGGTAGATTGTTTAAAATGTAGAGTAAAAGTCAAGATTTAAAACACGTATATTCGTTTAAAATGTGACATTGACATGAAACAATATTAAACTATTCCAGAACCTAAAATAATATAGACTTTATTCATTGATGATTATGCAGTAAGTATATGTATTTAAGTATAAGTAAGTAAATATATGCAGTTGATGATTATGCAGTAAGTATATCTTTCTCAAGGATACAGAAGTTGGTATCCCTTACCATCAAGTTTAGGTACCTAACTGAAGTCAAGTGGGGTGAATTGAGGATAATGTATAGAACTCACGTATAGATAATGTATAGAACTCATGTATAGATAATGTACAGAACTCATAATGTATAGAACTTATTTAATGTAACGAAAGGATAATTGCAGTTTGTGTGTGTATGTGTTTTTATAAGTTAAAATATAAACACAGATATATAAACCTAATCAAATAAGTGCATGTTTATCATTTATCACAGCACCTATCAGACTTCCATTATGGCCAGCTTTGCTTTATGGACAAAAGACATTCTCAATATTAAAACAACTTTTAAATCTTTCCTCAGAGACACATTGTCAAAATTCAGATCTGGTGCTCAGAAAGCACTCAGACTGGACTACAAGTAAAGAAAGTAAAGATAGTTACAGTTAATACATTTGAGCTTTTGAATAAAAGTAACTTTATGTTTAAAAGAATTAATATCAATTTCTGTAATTGAGCAGCCATTAGCATAAAAGAAGGGATACCAGTGATTTATGCTAACAATTGCTTCATTGTAAAGTGACAGGTAATGAACTGTGTAAGCACTTTGTTGATAAGATCACGGTCAAGTATGTACCGCTTAAAAAATACACATTCTTCAATACTATTTATTCTCAGAGTAGTATATAGTCTGGTAGAGGCTGATATAATGATCTGAATTTGAGCAAGACTAATGTAATGCTATTTACCACTGAAAAGAATACAACACTTAGATCATATTGCTAGTGTCATATAGTTGTCCATAATTCTCATTCCTTTTTTGGCAATGAGAAAATTAAATCTTCTTAATTTTTATATGCATTATTACAGAATATTTTCTGAATTTGGTTTGTGCTTTAATAAAAGGTAAAAATACTTTGGATCAAATTGTCTGCTAGTATAAAGTGGTGTAATAAACACAAGACAAAAGCCCTAGCTCTGTATGTTTTCTCATGAATTTGGTCTTTGATGATTTTCTGTATGTATGGTGAATTACGAGTGTATTCGTATGGTTCTCATTGCACCACTGTAGTATTTAAACTTCTTTATCACTCTGAGGTTCTGTGCAGTACTTTCTGTTCTTTAGTTGTGTGGCCTGCTTTGGTCTGCTTCTGTGCCCTGAAAACCATTCACTTCATTATCAATCCCACAACTGCTGTAAGGACAGACTTAAAAAAAAAAAATGAATTAAAATTTAAAAAAAAAAAAAAAACTCTCTGAAAAAAAAAATCACACTTTAAAAATATGATTGATGTAAAAAGTACAGTGTCTAACTAAAATGTAAGCTTTTGATAGCAACTAGCAGTAAAAATAGTAACTGAAAGATTAAAGCTTTTTGTTTACGTGGAGTAAGAAACAGCTAGCATCTATGAAATGTGGACAAATACTTAGTAGCAGCAAAAAATATCTCAAAAGGACTCTTTCAAAGACAAACGAAGCATAAGACCAAAACTAAAAGTTTTAATTAGAGGTATGTATTTTTCTACATTTCATATTCTTATTTTGTCCTTTCTCCAAAGTGAAACTCTCTAAACAGGGTCTTTAGTCTAAGCCAAGGTCCCTTAGTATAAGCCTAATAAGCTTAATATAGCTTCACAAACAACTTTACTATATTCCGGTGTGATGCTAAAGGTATTAAGGCAAACCTGTATGTTCTAAACATTCAAGCCAATAGTTTCAGGATCTTCGTAAGCTACTTGATTTGTCTGAAGTTGAGGATTTATCTGCAAGACAGATAAATGTTCCTTGGTTTAAAGCATGTTATGTGATGAAATGGGTGCAACATTCAACTAATTCGTTAGGCCCCTGACATTAGACTAAAGGCAGTTTAAGTTTTTATTTGAAGGATGGATGGTGCAGAACAGAAAATACAGTGAGAGGATAACAGGGGAATTATTTTGTGGAAAATAATTTCTTTGTACAAATATTTGCTTTACTGCTGTGTAGCTGTAAGCATGATTTCTAGCAGCAGATGAACTAATGTAATGTGATTGATTGCAGGTTCCCTCAAGAGCTGAACATGGGGAAAATCAGTGCTGAAATCATGTGGACTCTGTTTGCCCAGGACATGAAATATGCTCTTGAAGGTAATTATAAAAATATATATATTAATTGCACTAGAGAGTTCACCCATACTGACCTCCATTGCAAATCACACCTGGAATCACATTTCTGCAGGTGGTAGGACTTCTCTGATATACTTGTTTAAGATGATTTTTAGGTTAGTAAAAAAGCGTTGTAAAGGAGGAAACTTGTTGTACTGTGACTATATGAAGTAATCTGTGGAGCAAGGAAACAAAAGAATTGTAAATTGAAATGTTAATTCTTAATACCTAGATCTGACATAAACATCAACATCCAAAAATCACAAATATGCTTGCTACAGAGGCAATTATGCCTACTACAGGCATTACAGATTTTTTTACTAGCTGAAAATTGCTGGTTTGCCCACAGGAAACATTTACAGAATGAAGTTATGGAGAAAACACATACAGATAATGAAAATTCCTTTGTGTTCTAAAGACAGGTCGTCTATTTCCAGCAAAATCAAATGGAGTTTTCTTTTGTTCTGTAGAGTAGTACTATGGCTAACCAAAGGGAAAATATTTTTCCTCTACAACAGATAATCTCCTACTAATGGTTTCAGACCCACTCATTAAATTGTGATGACTGCAGAAAACCAAGTAAAAATACCTATATCAAAAATGCTGAAAATTAAGAATTACGGGAATAAGCTTAATAAATGATTTAAAAATTGCCAGCCCATACACATACAATCACACTAATTTTAGACCATTATTAAAACCACCCCTTGAACAGAAATTTGTCAAACCCTAACTAATATATTTCTGTGAAGAAGAGAATATGGCCTTCTCTGAACTTCACAAATAGTGTTTATCTGTTAAATAGCGTTCAGATTTAAATGTGGGAGAAATGCAAAAGAGGATTTTAGCTTCCATCTGATGTCAAGAGTATAGCTAAAATGAACTAAATAGATCAAACCTGAATTTGATTGGAAAATTAGGTTTTTGCTGTCTAAGCTATGTAATGAAATGTATTCCACTGGTCTTGCGTGTGTAACCTTTACAGAGTTTCTCTAAAGCAAAAAAGGAAAATGACTATCTCAGAAACCGATTGTAAAGAATTCAATGAACCTTTTACTGACAAACTCATTGTCAACCCTATTATGATGAGAAAGGAATTATAATGTAGAATACTGTTTTTACAAAGCAAATTTCTCTCATCCTTCATATAAAAAAAAAAAAGAAAAAGAAAGAAAGAAAAAAGCTATTCAGAAGAATAAAGGACTTTAAGAAAAAAACAGTATTCAAAGATTGTTTTCTGTATTATTCACTCCACGATGTCTAATGTGTTAATGTGGTACTTTGATGATACTGCAGATTTTTGTCATGATAAAAAGAGAAAAGACAAGTGACTAAAGCACCTGTTAATGGGAGAATTGATTTGTTCATCTACTGTTGTGTTACTTTAATTTGATAATTTTATTATTTGAATTTTGGAATTTTCACACTACATGCAACAGCAGATTTTAAAAATAGAAAGAAAGGAATAAGGAAATTACAGGAGCAGTGATTATAATATGTATGATGACAGAAGAAGATATAAGAAACCAAATCTAAGGCATGGGTAGAAGAAGAAATTTGCAAACTAGTATTAGAAGGCAATGTTCTGTAGTCATGTCAGAGGATCAAAAAAACTAGTTTGAGAAAGATAACATCAGGCAGAAGATCACTGATCTCTTTGAGAGTGATCAGCAAAAGCTGATCAGAGCTGAGAAATATGAAGACCAACTGAAAGCCACTACTTTGGGTTAGGACATATTCCTGGAAACATCAATGATATAACAGCTTGCTATCTAGACAAGCTGTAAATCAAAAGGGAGGTATCAACAGATGAGTGTACAGTAACTGAATGTTGTGATCATACTTACAGGTAACAGCATAAAGACTAATAAGAATTTCTAACTGCCATTATATTGTCAGGTTTCAATAACTTTGAAGGCATAGTTATACTCTGCGCACAGCCAGACCTGAGCACCTCTGGGCTTATCAGTGTTCTGTACTGCAAGAAGGCAGTAGTCACTTAAGACCACTCTAACTGCTAAGTGGAGTGTATTTGATCATTTACTTGAATTTCAGATCAAGCAATGTTTTATATTCTGGTTGTGAAGATAGAACAAGAAGGTCTTAAGGCAGAATTAACCATACAAAATTGGAAGATTGGGCTGGATAAGGACTTGAAAACAAATATTAATGTAACACCTGATTATTTAGAAAGAAGTAGAGAGGATAAAGAATAAGTAAAGGAAATTGAAATTCATTATAAATTCTGATAAATGTACATACTTTCACTTTCTGTGGTTTCATTCCTAAACAGGAATCTTGATAAACATAGTCACAAAATATATATCAGCATTCTGCTCCTCTCTCCAGCTTTACTGCTCTTTAAATCTTTAATTCTTTCCCTGAATCTTCTGCAAACTGAGTTTGATTCTGCAATGGATAATGACAATAAGATCTTTCTCTTTCAATTCTGCAAAATTAGGAGAAGCAAGCCTTTAAATATAGTCACACTCGATCTTCATGTTTTTAATGGAGTTCATCATTAAAATGCATCGCATTCTGCTATGTCAAGTCTAGCCTTCCAAGTTATTAACGCAGACTACCATCTGTTCATATGTACAGTTCAGGGCTGTTATCACAACCTCTACCAGATCCAATTTATTATTAATCTTCTCAAGCATCATTTTGGTGTTATAAAATTGATTCTTTTCTGCATCCAATCAAGAGACAGTGAACAAATCCATCATTTGAAAAAGTATCACTGATGTGATTAAAAAAAAAAAAAAAAAAAAAAAAAAAAAAAAGTTTATCCAAGATCCTGCTTCTGTTTCTTGTGTGTTTGTTTGTTTGTTTGTTTTCTCCCACTTTATTAATTCCTACCCACTGCTCACATCAACATAAATTCAGGGAATGAATACATCATAACTCCATCCTCTAACAGAAGATAAATATTGGAACAACTAGTTTACACTCTTATTGTCCCTTTTTCCTGAGGGCAGCAAGAATGGCTGTCCAGGCTATGTCCTCTGACTGTTCAGCTGAATGCCTCATCATCTACTCAGGGGATGTAAGGAGCTGCAGCTACTGCTGTGAACTGCTGCTCTTCAGTAGTGTTGTCTGATCCCTTTGTAATAGGAGCCAATAGGTCCTAGGAGTCAAGCAGCAGCAGTCATTACACCTCTCCATCTTGTCTTCCCCCTTGATTCTTCCCCAGCAACAGTCCAGCCCTCTGTGATGGGCATGGAAGGATGCTAGGAGGCTGCCGCTGTGAGATGTAGAAGACAGAGGGAACAGGAGCTTCCACAGCAGTGGCCTTTTGCTCGATCACAGTGGCTGCACATGTGTATGAATACTATGGTAGCGTATTTACATGTGACAAGGTAGACGGTTGCTGTCAGGGCAAACAGCTCACTTAATGGGTGAGGAGAAAAAGGGGCATCCCAAAGCAGAGATCCAGTCTCCACAGCTGCTGAGATCAGGGCTACACTGTTCCAGGTTGACGTGCCTTGCAAACAACAGACTGCACTAAAATCTGGCACTGAATTATTCATTTAATTCTAGATTTTCTTTTGTTTCAGATTAATAACTACGTTTTGGTTTTGGATAATATTAGAAGTTCTGTGAAAACTTTAACAAATTGATTCTACACTTGTTTTAATTTTCTTTCTGATCTAAGGAACTTAGGATTATTTTCCTGTATAGATTCTGCATGGAAAAAGTATCACACATTTCTCTTTGAGAACTGACTTAGAATCATAGAATCATTTATGTTGGAAAAGACCTCTACGATGATCTAGTCCAACCTTTAACCTAGCGCTGCCAAGTCCACCATTACACCATGTCACTAAGCTCTACATCTATATGTATTTTGAAGACCTCCAGGGACAAAGACTCAACTACTTCCCTGGGCAGACTGTTCCAATGCTTCACAACCCTTTCAGTAAATTTTTCCTAATATCCAAGCTAAGCCTCCCCTGGCGCAACTTAAGGCCATCTCCTCTTGTCTTATCACTTGGTGCTTGGGAGAAGAGACTGATTCCTACCTTGCTATAGACTCCTTTAAGGTAGGTTTGGCCCTTTTTTTTCTCTCTGCAGGTTATTCATGAGGTAGCAGGTGATATGCAAAATTGATTATACATTGTTTTTTGGAATTCAGTTTATACAATCATAGTTGAGTTCATAGGATGTTTACATTTCTGTACTGTCTATTCCTTAAAGTATTTTGTATTTATAGTACAAGCCAATGTGAACAGAGAGAATTCTAACAGCAGTGCAAATAATTTGTGACTGATTTCATATGGTAAGAAATCTTTTCCTTTCCAGGCATGAAGATGCAAAAGTTAAAAGATGATGAGAGAGTAATGAGATGAAAATAGACATCAAATTTTAGAAGTATCTTTTTTATTCTATGTCCTCAGAAGTACGTTTTTCATACTTTTTCTCTGATTTTTGAATAGGTCACATAAAATTTCCAAAGTTATGCAGTTTCTTAGAAATAGTACATTCTAATTGTTGTTATTATGATAATCTAATTCTGGTATGGCCAGAAGTCAAGATCAAGATCAGGCTATAAATGAATTAGCTGTTGTGTAGATACAGTAAGAGACAGCCTCAGTCCTGCAGAAGGAATATTCTGAAGTGTCACGCCATATAAAAATATAAAAGTATGAAAGTCATTACACCATTTTAGGCACTTAATATAGATTTGCTTTTTTATTTTGTTGTTGTCCAAAATGGTCACACCATTTGGTGACAGGTTTCAAGTCCGTTTTCACTCCAACTTAATAATTTACAAAGTTTCTCTTAAGGTAGAATACAGCCTTGGCTTAGAGGAAAGCTAGAGAACAGAGTTGGCGTGGGGAGGGTGGGGAGGCACAGGTTCTGGAAGAGAAAGCAAGGCAGCATCCATCAGAATGCAGGATTTCATGAGGGTATCAAACTACGAAACTTTTTGATTTTAGTGAGTCCCATTCTGTATTCACACTCTTTAACAGATGGGATTTATCCTTGTTTTTCCAGAGACCTGAGGAGAGAAGAGTGAAATGTAGCCTCATGGGGAATTGAGAAAGAAAGAGAAAAGGACCACCTGGTTACAACTGGGTTTAATAATAAAGTTTCCATTGGCAGATAATAAAATTGAATATGATCTGACTGAAAGAAGAACAGATTTAGAAATGCTATTTGGTCATTCTTTGTTTCTCATTTTAGGCTTATTCATTGTGCCAGATGTTGCTGGAGAAAATGCAGTGGATATCTGACGTCATTATTTAGTCTATTAGTGTAAAGTTGACAGTCTGTAATAGCAGTGTATATTGCCCCATATATTTGATAATGAAAGCTCCGGCCTCATTTTGTCTTCTTTTATCCACTGAAAATTAATCTTACTGTGAACACTGTTATTAGCTCTTACCCAGGGAGTCACTGATTGTAAATCATCTATGTAACAACTTTTCCTGAAGGCTGCCTACTTCTGAGCAAGACAATTTTGCTAGTCACTGTTTTCTAGTACTACCACAGTACATTGACAATTAAAGAGTATATGATAATTTAAATGAAGCCTAAAGTGATTAATAACTATGGGTAATTAACTTATACATCACATGTCCCTGTCTTTTCCGTGAACTAGTAAGCTGAGTATGCAAATAAGGGAGATGTGTTCTGTTCAGCTGAAAGGGCTGTATATAAAGACCTAGACATTCTGGAGAGAGTCTATTGGAGGGCTACCAAAATGATCAAGGGACCAGAGCACCTCTCCTATGATGAGATGCTGAGAGAGCTGGGACTGTTCAGCCTGGAGAAGAGAAGGCTCAGGTGGTGATCTTATCAATATGCATAAATACCTGAGGGTGCAAAGGTGAGAGAGCCAGGCTATCTTCAGTCATGCCCAATGCCAGGACAACAGGCAACGGGCACAAACTGGAACACAGGAAGTTCCATCTGAACATCAGGAAGCTCTTCTGTACTGTGTGGGTGATGGAGCACAAGCACGGGTTGCCCAGAGAGACTGTGGAGTCTCCCTCCTTGGAAAGTTTCAAAAGGCCACTGGGCGTGGTCCTGGGCAACCTGCTCTAGGTGTCCCTGCTTCAGCAGGGATATGGACCAGATGACCTGCAGAGGTCCCTTCCAACCTAAACTATTCTGTGATATCATCTGTAGGAGCAGGAAGAAATCTCCATCTTATACCAAAGGGCAGTCAAGATTTCCTCTATACTTTATTAGCCTGGAACAATATTATGCCTCATATTTCTTCTTGTGATCGATTATTGTTCTACACCTGTAAGATGATGCAACTTCACTGCAGCTCATATTTTTACAAAAACTAGACTTACACCTTTTTTTCCAGAGTAATTTTATTGCTGAGGGGCAGAAGTAATCAAGCAAAAATTGTGATTTTGTCCCCCCAGAAAGTCACCTGAGGGACCTGTGTTTTTCAGTGCACTTCAGCATCTGCTGGGGAAAAGGTTCATCCTTCTCATTCCTCCAGGACATTTCCCTAATACAAGTCCTTGTATTCAACCAGCTAGGGCTTGAATTTCCCTCTCCTTTTTCTGTCAGAGCAGAGCTGAATAATGCTCACGAAGTAGGAGTGGGATCCAGTTGCATTTTGTCATGAATTCTGTGAGTTAATCATCTTGTGAACCAAATTGCATTTTGTACTTCTTCCTTTCTGGAAGCATTGACCAATGTCACCTTTCTTATTTTTCTTTATCAACTGGAATAAAACCTTAGAGAAAAAGAAACTTGAATATAACAAGCAACCTTCACGATATTTTTAATCTTGATTAATCCTAAACTTCAAATTAAGCCACTTCATACAAGCTTTCCTCACAGAATCATAAAATATTGAGTTGGAAGGGACCCACAAGTATCATTGAATCCAAATCCTGGCTCCACACAGGACCACACAAAAATCAGACCATATGTCTGCAAAAAGCGGTTATTCTCCCAGCCCCAGTTTTATTAAGTTGAAGACTCAGGTTTATACTTTCAGGACTTATCCATGTATGGAGATTCACTAGAGGGTTTGTTTTGTTTTGTTTTGTTTTTTACTAGATGCACTGTTAAATTTCCCCCTATGGGCAAGTGCATTAGATCTAAACTAAACATTTGATACCCGTCACAGTACTCCTCGGGAGGATAGGATAAATCCATTAAAACTGCTCGTTTCCAAGTTATCATTTAATAAGCTTTAAGTGCAATTTCTGGGGTAGCAATTAGAGAATGTCTCTGTGTTTTTGCCTTTTCTTCTGCTATACAGGCTGATCCAGATAAAACACAGGTGAAACACTAAAGCCTTGCATTTATCTTGCTGTCTGATTCTCCCTGTTCTGCAGTTTATTCTACTAATTGTTTATAAAATGCTACCATGCCTATTTGGTAGGGTTTTATGCTCAGTTTGCAGTCTTCTGTCAAGCCAAAGAGCAGAGAATCAAGTCCAAATGTTTCCGGTATTAAGCATTTGAAACTTCCACTATATTCTTCAGAACCAGGGTTTTAATTATTGTCATAGATCTCATATCAGATAGAATGAACAGTTTCTTCTGATCCATTCATAGCTAGCATTTCCTTAGGCTTTCCATGATAATTTTATGTACAAAGGAAGAATTCCACTAACAGTAAGAAAGCACAGATTATTTCAGTCCTTGGATGCAAGTGGTTATTTCCTTTCACAATCACAGTAGTCACATATACCCAAAAGCGGATTTTTTTTTCTCTGAGTGTTTGTTCTTTGAATATAATTGGTCTGTTTAGCTTTCATGATATATAAATTTAACTGATGTGATGTTGAAGGGCAGAATCTATACTGAGGTTTATCTTATTAAATTATTTTCAGTAATGGCATTTTTCTTTGTCTTAGTTGCAAGCAGGACTGAACAAGTTTATGCTTATTCAGTTTGTTTTGCATTTTTGCATTGTACTGTTGATGATATAACCATCCACTTCTTTCAGAACTATTTGGGAAGTATTTGATGCTGAAGAATTAATTAATTGATAAGACTAATAAGATAATTTTTCAATAAGGAGTAAAAAACAACTCAGTAATATTCAATTAAAATCAAAGTTTACTTGTCAAAAGTAATTTGAAATCTTTAGGGTATCATAATGTTTAGTGTAACATAGTAGAGGGAAAATGGAGCAAAGCAGAGGGCTTTGAGCAAATGGACTCATTTTGAGAGCTCCTTCTTGAATTTAAAAGTTGATGTCAATTCAGCTTTTACAGCAGTCTTCATTAAGTCAAGGATTGATTAGCTCACTTCCACTACAGGCAAGACAAAAAAAAAAAACAACTGTAAATCCATTTTTTTTCCTCACAGTTCCCAATTAATTCTGCCTTCATTTCTTAGTTTCAGTTCACTGAGGAAATATGATTCTGAGGTTAAGAAATCTGTGCACATCCATGTTGCCTTTCATAATTTATATACATTCCCTTAGTAAATTTCATAGTTCCACATCTGTACATTGTGAATAACACAGCTTAATCATTGCATAAAGGTGTTCAAGGTAGAATCCATTATGTCTGTGAAGTGTTCAAAGACATTTTGATGAAAGTTTCTGAGCAAATGCAGAGCTAAAATTGAGTATGTAGAAGTCTCTTATGAAAGGACATATTTTTAAAATGAGAATTAGAAGAGGGTTTTTTAATTATTATCAGTTGCAAATCAGTTGTAGGAATTGCAATTAAAAAAAAAAAAAAAAAAAAAAAAAAAAAGAGGTAATGACAGAACAAGTTTTTCAGTCTTAGTTTTCAGTTTATTATATTTACCCTGACACAGAGCCCTTTCAAAAAGGTCAGTAGTATTTCACATTATCAAAACAAATGTAAATTGCACATAACTATCAATTAGTTGTGTCCTGCTCTGTATTTCAGTTAATAACCAGTGACTTCCATTGCCTTTAGCAAAGTATAAAAACACTGAGATGAAATGTCTAGTGGAATGTAATGTTTCCTTCTAAACCCGCTGCAAACTTTAAATTTGCTTTCTTCATCCGTGGCCTGATCCAGTGTTACATTCACTTATAGTCTTTCAGTTCAATTCAATAGTACGGAGATTAAGTCTATAGCGCTAGATCTCCAAACTGAAAATATATAGCCTGTGTTGTTTCACATTTGTATTAACTTGTGTGAGTTTTTTTTAGAAATTGTGGAAATATCCATAGGTCCTAATCTAAATTCAGAATGCCTACAGTGATGTTCCTATGCTTTCTAATGTACATTCACAATTACTGTGGATGAACTCAGATCATCTAATTAAAATTGTCATGGGCTGACTCTTATGTGCATCTGTCTTACCTGTTCTTTTGTTTCTGTATGCTGAAGAAATAATATGCATAGATACCAAATGACTTTGTAGACCATACAAAGTATTTTCTGATATTCTCATATGTTAATATTAGGATTTTAGTATGTATTTTTCACCTATATGTAGCCACATGTAATATCCTATGAGATTTTTGAAATACTCTTTCCAGAGTTTAATAGCCTAGAGAAGAAAAAAAAAAAAAAAACCACTCAATTTATTATGAATTACTTTCGTACTCATTTCTAATATAAGTTAGATCTAAACTTCCAAAAGAAAATATAAGTTGTACCCTCCTGGACAAATTTGCCCATCACTGGTAGCAGCTGATGGCTACAAATGAAAAGCATTTGCATGGTTTGTGATACTACAGCATTCTTAAGTTGCATTGTGTAAACTAATAACTCATTCATGTAAAACTTGAAAGAAAAAATTCTATTCGTTTAAGAATTTCCACTTTATTGGGAATGCAATAAGGGATTTTTTTTAATTTAAACAATAGATGTGTAAATAATGTGATAGCAGTAAGACAGTTGTTCTCAAAAACTGGTCCTACTTATCAGAACTACCTATTATTGAGCAAAAGTTTGGTCATCTAGCTATCTACACTAACAGATTGTGGAAAAATTCCTACCAGAACAGAAAAATAAGATTCTTCAAGTGTATAGAAAGTAAGAACCAGGAGAGTAGGCATAAATCGTTCTCTATGGTTCTGTTTAAAGCTAGAAACCAATAATTATGCTAGGGAGAATTTGTAGTACTCTCAAATGCAATGTTTAGACAGAAGCTGATTTACTGGTTTTTCTTTAGAGTAATGAAAAGGTAATAAAGGTGCAAATGCTAACACAATGTTAAAAAGGCAGTAAGAGCCCCCGGGAGTATTTCATAAGCTGATTCACACAAAACCTTAGTAATTCACTGCATAATAACATGCTTCTAAAACTTTTTTTTTTTTTTTTTTCCCCCTTGGGTGGGGAGGGGGGTACGGTACTGTGATATTAATGAAGTATTGATTTAGCATCATAAAAAAAAAAAGTTCCTCTTAATGTACCTGGTCAAATCTGAAAAACAGAGAATGTTTCACAGTGTATTTACACTGACAAACTACTGAGTCGTGTATTCAGGTGTATGACAGAGGATGGGATGCTTCCACTATTATTTTAAATTAGATTCACATCCAAATATGAATGAAAAATCTTTGTAATTTGTAATAAAATTTACGATGCAGGCAGAAGTGAGGAACAGCAAGATGGTTTGAAAAATGTTTATGCATAATATTTACAAAATAGTGTCATTCCTGCTGGGCATCTGTACTAATTCACTTTTTCAGTGAGCAGGGATAAGAGATTTTTGGTTAGGGAAGAATGTGAAAGTGACAAGACACTTCAAACAGATGCCATCTGTGGAGATTTTAGGAAGCTGTGTGCAGAAAGTAAAGGAAAGATTACTCTGCTCAAGATTTGTGAATCCACAGTTTCCTGCTGTGGGAAAAGGAAATGAAAGACTTGGACAAGGATAAAGTGCCTGCTAGCTAACAAAATGAAAGAATGGAGTTGGTGTTCAGGGTCTGAAGCGGATGGATAGAAAAGAATGTGGAGCACAGTGGAAAGGCTAAAATAAGTGTCATAATCCTGAAATAAATATAAACATTTGTTACAAACCAATTAAAATAGCCTTTAAAGATGCAGGAAGTGGAAGTGGTTAGGGGAGAGAATTTAGACTTGAGCTTCAAGGTGTGAGTCCTTCCTTGACCTGGTTGTCTTCTATCAGGTTTCTTAAGAAACAGGAGGTTAGTGAATAAAAAATTCCAGACACAATTGTTCCAAAGTAGCAGGTGGCTTCATTACTCCTGCAATCATCTTCATATCCATTATGTTAAGAATAGGAAGCCATTGAAAAGGTGGAGAAGCCCATTAGATAATCTTCAAATCCGTTTTATTAAGGCAGTGTTTCTACTTGTGCCATCTATAAATCACATGGCTGTAGAGGTGCAAAGTTGTCTCCTCTTTCTCATTCTTAACTGAATGTGATAAACGCAGCCCATTTGCAAATGCAGGATTCACAGATAGGACTGGCATGTACAGCTGTTACTGCATTTTGTTACTATACAGCTACAGACTTCTAACTTGACACCTAAAACAGCTTTTTATGGAATTTGTAACAACCAAAGAAGAATCTAAACAACAGTCAGTAAATTTGTGAGGTTTTCTCACTGCAGCAAAGAGTTGAAAATCCTAACTTGTAGTTTGGTCTTTGTTTTCTGTTTTGCTTTTATTATTATTATTATTATTATTATTTTGTTTGTTTGTTTCCTAAGGGTGCTCAGAAACTCCACAATTGCTACTACCTCAAAAAAAAAAAAAAAAATTAAACCAGTTGGGCTTTAAAATGCAAGTACTGTATTGTTGCTGTATCAGTAGTGCATTGAGACACAAGAATGTTATTTACTGTCAAAATGTTATTAAATGCTTTTATTTCAACTCCTTCTATTGCAGAACATGAAAAGCAGAGGTTATGCAAGAGCACAGAATACATGAATTTGCACTTCAAAGTGAAATGGTTTTATAATGAGTATGTGCGAGAGCTCCATGCTTTCAAGGATGCAGTGCCTGAATACTCTCTGTAAGTAGTGTGTAGGGAAGTATCCTGTGAGTTTGGGTGTGGTGCATTTTATTTTCTTCAAAAATTTATGCTCAAGTTTGTGCAAGATATCCAGAGGTGTAGCACTAATAATTTTAAATATACTTTTTTACTTCATCCTCTTTTAATTCTTCATTCTATAAATTTAATTTTTAAAACTGTTAATAGTTAAGTTTCCTGAGTAAGGAAATGAATTATTTACTTCCTGAGTAAGGAATGAAATGTGGGGATGGCAGCAATATAAGTTCTTGGCCCCTGTATTCATTTCATACACAAATCTGGATCAAGATACAAAGCTAATGGGATACACTACTGAAATTATTATCACTGCAATGGATTAATATTCATCTGCTGTTTTCATTTTCATCTTTCCTTATGAAATTAGTATATTCAATCGTACACTTTTGTACAAGTAGTATTTATTTGCAGTCTTTAATCTTCAAGTTTTCTGGTTTGCCAAAATGATTGGGCAGCTGTCACTGCTTCAAAAAAATCGAAGTAAATTGAATAAGAATTGAACAGCTGACATTTTATTAAAGAAAAGCTTTCTCCAAGTTATTTCACATGCAAATAATAATAACAAAAAAGCTAAAGAAGAAACAACACTGAAAAAAAGAGGCATTCTAAAATAAATATAAATATGATCCCCTGCAAAACATGGGTGCATTTCTGTGATGGCAACTGCAAATTCTACATCATTGGGGTAGACCATTTTGAATAGTGTGGAGATGAAGCCTGAAAGACATTTTAGTAGCCACAGTGCCTTTGGTGACAAATCTTTTTCTAGGATGAAAGACTTTTTGGCAACTAGAACAAATATGGAGGCGCAAAGTGCCAAACTGCTGGGTGGGGTGGCACCTCTTCTCTCAAGATCTTTATGGAATGTACTTTACAAGATTGTTTTTAATATTCAGGTGGTTTGAACCATTTGTCATTCAGTGGCTGGATGAAAATGAGGATGTCTCAATGGAGTTTCTTCATGGAGCACTAGAAAGAGACAAAAAAGATGGGGTGAGTCCTTATTTTTTAAATCAAAGAAAAAGAATGTACTAAGGCAACACAGTTATTCAGTACTGCAAAACCAGAAGTACACTTGATCCTGCAGTATGCTTATTAGGCCTCCTATAATAAACAGTCAGTAACAATACTTATAAGATAACCCTATGAAAAAACTCCTGCTCTAATTCCATCTCCCTAAATTCCTCATAGACTTCAGTCTATAGTTTTAGTAAACACTTACGTGATACTGATGTCATGAAAGAGAATTTTGCTTTTATTTCTAAGGGGACTGAAAGTAACATAAAGGTGAAAAGTCACAATTCTCAGTACTACCAGTAAGATTTTATTTATTTGTTTCTTATTTTGATTCTAGGAGGAATTTCAAAAACAGTTATACAGTTCAAACAAGTATTAACTCACTTGAATGTCTTCTTTCTCTAGTTTCAGCAAACATCAGATCATGCCCTTTTTTCTTGTTCTGTGGTTGACGTCTTCACGCAGCTCAATCAAAGCTTTGAGATTATCAGGAAACTGGAGTGTCCTAATCCAGAGGCACTATCTCATTTAATGAGAAGATTTGCAAAGGTAGGTTAAAATCAGTGCGTCTCACATAATTTTCAGAGAGTGCCATTGTGCTGACATTGTACTTAAAAGTTAATTCCAGTGTTATTCAGAAGCAATCCCTTCTAGCTCTGACTGTGAACCCTAGAAAGACATACTGTCTGGTTTGTTCTTAAAATATGATTTTCATCTACTTTCACAAAATCATTTACCAGTTTATTAATTTATATCCTGAGATTTCATATGTATGTATTGCTTATATAATCAATTATTATTCTTGCTAAGCACTTATTACTATCCAACTAATGGAGAAGCTCAGAGAAATGTTACTATCTAATTAGTCAGTGCAAGGGAAGGTAAAATTCTAGGTATGGCAATAAGGCATTGTTGGTTGAAGCCCTGAGGTGGTAGTTCTTATTCACGTGCTGCTTCATAAACTCAACTTACTTAGGCCAGCTTTCCATTTGGATTGTAACACTTCCTCACAAACTTCATATTTCCAATATAGCTGTGATATCTTTAAAATAGCTTGCATTCACTTTTATTCCTGTGTTTCCATTGCAACATTTTTCCATTTGCAAAGTTCTTATTTACATGGTTATTGCAAACTAAGTTCATATTGCTGAGCTTTGAAAAGTGCTCCCTTGGTCTAATTTTTCCATTATATTTTTAATCTATGCATTGTCACTCTAGAGGATTTTTTGAGTTTGCTACTCTTCCATTACGTATGTAGCACACTGCAAAGGACTAGAGCTCTCAGTGCTTCTCAAAATCAGTATGACAACGGCAATCCCTCTGGTATTGAAGATTACATTCCATTAAGAACAAAACACCATCTGCCATGCAAGGATTTGAAAATGTGTTCACAGGATTGTTTAAATTAAATCTGAAATTAAATAAAATATACAAAATATGTAAGTAAAATCTGTAAAAATCTGTGAAATCTGTAACTTCTACAAACCTTTTTGTGTTCTTTTTTTTTTTTTTTTGCATGATGATATCATTTAAAACTTTCTTCTCCTCTCCTAGACTATCAACAAGGTGCTGCTTCAGTATGCTGCAATTATTTCAAGTTACTTCAGCTCATATTGTGATAAAGAAAATGTGGTGAGTAAAAATCTGTGTGTTCTGTTTCTGCCTAGATTCCTTATACAATGGCATACTCCAAAAGTAAAAGTGGTGAATATATCTTCTCAACTTTTTTTTTTTTCAATTTTCCAAGGAAAAAAAATCCATTTGAGTTTTCATTTTGCACTGGCTTGCTTCTCTTATCAGTGATATTCATGGAAGAGTTTATAAGATCATTATTTCTTGTGAAGGGAGTGTGTGCAGACTTTTCTGCTACTATCACTCTCTGTGCTTTATCCATGCAGCAGTGAAAAGAAAATCATGCCCATTCACAAATATTTTGACCAAAAAATAAATAATAGACTTTGGAATAATATTCTGTTATTAAAGGAATTATCTGTTGTTTTATTCATATAGTTATGCATCAGCCATTTTCTGAGTTACAGAGCTGTCACAGTTTTCTGCAAAGACTGGGTCTAGGAACCAGTCTCTCCCTGGTCTATTTTCACTCTCAAAGTACTTTGGTCGTTATTGTATATGTTCTTAGGTAGATAATAATGTATGTGATTAATCCACACGATGTAATTGTATTAATCATGGCTAGCAATTACATGCTATGTAAAGTTCAGAATGTGAAACGCTGAGATCTAAAAACTGCCCAGCTGGCTGGAAGAAGGTATTCAGTCTCCTGCAGGGCGACATTGTCTTAAGGGCATAATGGAGAGTCACTGGCTGCGTGGGTTTGCTGGCTGGGCGAAGAGGAGTGTGAAGTAAGGAAGGAGAAGCAGCAGAGCTCAGGAAACACAGATTTCTCTCTAAGAACCTAACTGCATGAATGTAGGGCTGCTGAAGAACTTGCCTTCAGCCTAGAGACTATGAATGCACATATTCATGCATAAAAGAAATTTGCCTATTTCTCACATTTTGGGTTTTCTTTGTAGCCCTGTATCTTGATGAACAACATTCAACAGTTACGAGTCCAGCTTGAGAAAATGTTTGAGTCCATGGGAGGGAAGGAGGTGAGTTGTATTTTTTTCCTGGATCACCGAAGTTCCTTAGAGATCATTAGCACCATGTTTTCAACCCAATAACAGCCTTCACTTCTGCTTGCTAAGAAAATCAGAATTTCAAAAACAGTATATGCAGAACTATTTAATGCCCTGGCAATGCCAGAAAGACCTAGCATTATTTCACATAAATATGCTAATGATCTGTAAAGTTCTATCAGCACTGAGTGTTTTGTGTTGTAGTCTGTACTGTCAGCTTTACTTTAACATTTGTATTGGACCATACTTTGCTTTTTTATGTATTGGTATGTTTTGCCTGTATGAAAATTTTGCAAAATATGTGCCTTGTGCTCTGTCTGTAATGTGTCATGTCTTTGTCTAATGCCTTTGACTTGCAATCCACTGAGCAGAAGAAAGAAGGAGAGAGATTCTCTTATGAGGTTTGTGATAGTAAGCATCTTTTATTATTCCTGAACGTATTTTCTACGGCTAAGAACAGTCGCATTTCCTACTAATCCCCATTGATGCATTTGTGTAATTCCCTATGAACTAAAATTAAAAAGAGCTATGCTTGGGCTTCCAGTTGACACTCCAAATTGAAATGTTTTACTAGGCAGATAGAGTGAAGTCTTTCAGAATTTCTAAAAAGCTATGAAAATTCTTTTAAGTGCACTTTTCAATATCTGAGGGCTTACTTCTGACCAAGATGAGGCACTATTTCAGCAAGAGCTGCTACTCAACAGTCCAGAAAATGCTTGGCTTTATCTCCTTTTATACATATTAAGACTTTAAAAGTGCCTGAAGTCCAGTCAACACAAAAGGGGCATAAATATGTGTTTCAGTACTTGCTGATTCTAGTCTTTAACTTGCATGTTGAATGACCATGTGTATGAATGAGAATTACAGTTCTACACTTGTAAAAATTCCTTTGGCTAATCAGAATAAACACTAATATATTCTTTTTTTGAATTATTTCTGTTTTGGTGATGAAATAGCATGGGTTCTGAAAGCCTGGCTGTTGTTTTTTGTTTGTTTGTTTTGTTTTAGTTAAATAGCACAAAAAAAACAAGGTAGCAAATGCTTGCCTGGCCAACTGCTAGTCTTCTACATGAATACTTCAAAATTACCATATGCATTTATTTAAACAAAATCATGCTTATTTGACTAATGTATCAGAAAACATTTTAAAATGCTCAAGATCTCAGTCTGTTTTTGGAATTCACCTCCCGTAGGTGTGTACATGTGCTTGCAGATAACAGTCATAAATGTTTCTGACTACTTCTAACAAAAACTATTATCTGTGTTTTTAACTGCCTGTTTTGAAAGCTAATTAAGAAATTAACATCTTTGAAAGACACAGAAACCTGCCTTCTTGTTAAAAAGCAATATTTACATCAAGAATATACTATCTTTATTATCACTAGCTGGCTTGAAGAAAATAAGTTACATATATAGCAGCTTTTTCTTGAGACAAATTTGCTACTTTCATAAACCTTGGAACTAATGTGTTACAGAATTGGCAAACACAGTTTTTGTATTAAAATATTTACAGCAGGGCTCTGCAGAGGTAAAATAGTCCCCCATTTCCTGCTCACTGGACAGTAATGAATAGCAGCTTCCAGATGAATCTCCCAAATAAAGGGGTACCTTTTGTTTTTTGTTTTTTGGTTTTTTTGGAAGAAGACCCATTGAGCATCAAAGACTAACTTATATTTTTTAAAAAGAGCATGGTGCTATGGTAACATTAACACATTCATAAAAATAAATAGGCCTTTAACAGCTGCTCCAACAAACTCAAGGAGGGGCAGAATTAATATGCAATATTTAAGAAAAACAGCTCTACTGAAAAGCCCAAAATAAACTTATTTCTTCATCTTTATAAATTATAACAAATAAAAAAGGCACAAGTTTAATTTTCACAAAAATATATTTACAGCACTTTCAGTCTCCTCACTAATCTCTTATATACATCTTGGGGTGGAATTTCATTCCAAAACCTGACCAGCACCGGGCTTTGACCTGAATGGGGCAAGTGGCTGGGCTGCTGCTGCTGGCGGCGTAGTGAACCACGGGAACACTAGGCCCCTGCAGCCTACATTCAGAGTTTTGTTTGTTTCTCATTAGGGCAATTTCTTGCAGAGAAGTACATTCATGTTCTCCTTTTTTCATTCATATCCAAGTGCCCCTAAAGTATTTATCCTCCAACTGGAATAGATAATCCCCTAGACATTCCAGGAACATAAATGCTAATGGCCAGTTTGCCTTGTTAAACTAGTACTTAAAACCAGAAATAAAGCCTGTAAGCAGCTTCCTTACAAGAGAAAATAGTTGCATATTTTGCTTGTGGAGGGCAAAAAAATGCCAGATAAGTTTAGCAGAAGAAATTATATCTCAGGTAAAGCAAAACTAATTCTAAGAAAAATTAAATGTTGTTAATGTCCTCAGTGCCACATTATGAGCAGTATGTCTTTCAAATTATGCAGTCAAAATGCCACAATCAAATGGCAGTCCCTATATTCAGATTAGGCCTACTACATATTGCAGGACAGGGAGCCTTATAAACAGAGAAAAAAAAACTAGGCTCTGCTCTCCTGCCATTATAATAAAATAGTCTGAACAAAATGAGTTTCTTCATTAACTCTTCTTGTCTGCCGTAGCCTAACGGGGAGGAGTTCTTACAGGGTTATATGAATGGGAGCAGTGTGCTGTAATAAAGGTAGTAAAGTGGGATACAACCCACTGCTCTTTTTGGTCAAGTCAATGACAAAATAGTGGTAAGCAGACTATCATAATGTTGAATTTTGTTTTGTCCTCCAGTATGTTTAGTCTAAAAAAGAGTGCTTATATCTTCACTAAATCATTCTTTTGTGTTTGACACACTGGGAGCTGATAAAAGGGAAAGAAAAAAAGAGCTAATATTTGTTTTGCTTTTCCCCACATGGCAGAATACAGCAAAAATGAGCTATATCGATTAGTTGTTTTTTTTTTTATTTATTGAAAAATCAAAATTGAAAGCAAAGTGGATTATGTGCAACAGTATTATATCAAGTATAGGTAAATCATACTTCCACTCCAGTACCATTAGCTCCAACTTTACATGCAATGCTCAGGGATTCGTGCAGAAATCTGTATGTGGGCCTGAAGACTTGGATAGGATGGCAAATGCCCAGACCCATAAAATATGTAGGCAGAATACTTCTAAAGTGTCCAAATTGTATTCACCGTACCTAGGCAGTCAGCTGGTGGGATGTCACTTCAGTGACAGGTCTGACAAATAGCTGTCTCTTTCCTAGATGTAAATACTTTTTTTTTTTTTTTTTTTTTTTTTTTTCTGAACAGAGGTAACGAGGTAGTCCCATTAGGAAAGTATAAGCAAACTATGCTGTGAAATTGCAGATAAATGCAGATAAATGGAATTAAGATTAGACAGGTTCCAATTAACTCATGCAAAAGTAATTTTCATCTCTGTAGTTTCCTATGGAAACAAATTTGCCATTAACAAGATTTTGTCTGTGCATTAAATTACAGCATAGAATAGCTCCATTTAACACGTTATGTAAAAAGCAGCCAAATTCATCAGAACTTTAACTCATTTCCAAGGTTTGTAGCATTAAAAAAAAAAAAAATCACAGCTTTAAGCAGCATTTAGAAGCAATTATGTGCAAACATTTTTTAAAATATTTTCACCTGTTCAACAAAACTATTATTTGCTTTTATTTGGCATTAAGTAAAAGTTGAACTACTAATTATCTATTAAATAATCCATAATTAACAGATCGTATGAAGCGTGCCAACAGACTAACGCGTTCTGTTGTGGGTTAAAAAAAAATAAATAACTATTTAAATATTTGTGAAGACAAATCTTTATAAAGGAATATAATTATATATTTATAAATATACAGATGTTTATATTTTTATTTAAAACGTTTATAAATAAATTTATAAATTTTATTTATATGAGAAAGACAGAAAAGTATGGTCTACAAATTAACAGGTTAGTAGCATTTCACCTACTCAAATAAGATGTGTCTTTAAAAACCAAATCCAGATTTTGACAACTAGCAGCCTACCACGATATTTGAAGACTAGCCCATGTATGTCATCAACTGTAAACGCAACACAAAAAGATAAACGGTCTTTCCTCTCTAGCAATTCTTACTTTAGTTATGGCTCTTTAATGATGTCTTCTTTCCTTCAGCAGTAATCTGTTCAGTTAAGGTTTTCTTTTTTCTTTTCCTGAAAAAATTATTCAGCGTGTTGGATTTGGGGTTTTTGGTTTTTTTATTGTTCAGTTTCATTCTTCTATAGGAACAGGCCAGATTTGAAGAAAAAAAAGTCCCCAATACTGTAGATGCTTTATGCTCATATGACATAATCTTCAATGCTGATTAGCACTCTCTTTTGCCTACCTTTCCTTCTAGATGATTGCAAAGTAGCGTAGCATTAGGACTAGGTTAGCCCTAAAATTCATCATCTGTCTGGGTAACTGAGAGTTCTGCAGCTGAGCATGTTTGTATCTATTTTCTTAAACTGCTACTAATAACAATTCCATTTACCTGAGTTCTTACACATTTCCCTTTCCATAATAACTCTGCACTATCAGATTTGCAGTTTTCCAACATCAGATGAGTTTGTGAAACAGATGGTTGTTTTAATCATTACTCTCTTGTTAGGAAGCAATATTAGTCAACAATGCTCAGGATTTTTCTTGGTCACTGGATAAATGAACTCACCTCTGCATTACTGATCTGCCTCACTGGGAGATTTATTTCCTTTACATAGTGGCTTTGAAAGCTATGTGTTACTGTCTCAAGTACTAAGTGTTGTTATGTCAACCTGTGTAAGTCTCACTTCATTAAGCTAAACCATTTGCACATCCCTGTAGCGCATTTCCCACACAATACTTGAGAATAAGCAAACCTGGTTAAAAGTGCCTTAGCAGGAGTTGTTCACACCATTGCTGAAATATTAGATCTTTCAAAAGCACAAACAAACAAATGAGCTTTTTGTGATTTTATGCTGTCAGCACTGTCATTTCTGCAGAATGCAGACGTGTAGTGAATTGCAACTTTATAGAATATTGAAGAGGGAAGCATTAACAGTTTCTGCTTCTGCTGAAATTCCTTTTTTATTCTTCAGTATTTTTTTAAGGCATCATAGCCGAACCTATTTTTTAATTAACAAATCTGTGGATTAATTTATGCTTCAAAGATAAGTCATGCAGAAGAAAACCCATAGTTTATGATGTGCAGTTGTACAAAAAGCTGCTACATCTCTCCACTACACCAAGGCCATTCTAAAGCCATCTTTACCAATAGTATACTCCCCAAGGACTTTCACAGTACAGAACCTAGCAGTCCATAGTCATTTCATATCAGACAAAAAGTGGCTCATAGCTGAGGTATATTTGGATGGTGCCAGACAAGGACTGATGCCTGAGGACCCTCTGATTTGCCCTGGGAACTCACTGACATGCAGAGGAGACGTGGTAAAGTAAATGAAAAGTGCACATTTTAGTTTTGATGAACTCAAGTTGTCCTGTGTTTAAATAAAAAAACTGTGGTACTCAGAAATATTGTTAACATATTCTTAGTCATCACAACACCACCAGGTATTTGTCACCTGGATGGTCAGCCTGCATACCTCTTTATATTCCACCGCTCCCTGTGACACTGCATTAGTAAGCATGAACACGTGTATTCACAAGGCTGGATGCCTGCCAGCTGCCTCCAGCTGTGCACACAAACTCGTTTGTGTAATTTGTGAGCACAAAGCCCTCTAAAACTTTAAGCGCTTGCATGCACCTTTCTATAATGTGTGTTTTGTTCACAATATGATCTTAGTAATTGATCCTTCTATTGTTGACCAAAATAAGTCCAATTTCAGGAGAATTTAGCAAATGTATTTTGGGGTTTCCACAACAACCTCTGATAGAAAGTAATTACATTGACCTAGTAAAAAGATGATTCTCTAGCTTGTGCATAATGTGGTAAGAAATTTAGTCTTCTGCCTGCCCAGTATTCTGTGTTATCTTTAAAGTGTGCCATGTTCAATGTGAATGCATTTGTGTTCATTTTTTTTTTTGTTAAATGTGTTAATATTCTAGTGGAGTTCTTAAGTTTATGTTTTGTATGCATCCTACCAAAGGAGGTGTTATAATTCCCTAGTTAAACACGTCTTCTGGAAAAATAGCTGCCTTCATTAGTCAATTCTAGCTTTGCTAACTAATACAGACATTGCAGCAAAATTAGTTTCTCAGTCTCTGCTTTTCATATGAAGGAAAACAATCACATTAAGTGTTTGAACTGTCAGAGTTTATCTATCTGCCAGGGAAATTACTAAGACACGAAGTGGAGAAGCAACAGAACCTCTCACAATGCAAAATAAATAAAAACAAAGTATTCACAGCGTTAAAATAGCAGTTTCTCAGATTAGAAAAGTGGTACACATCACTGTATTCTAAAGGACATATGGCGATTACCCTCTTCACCTATTTCATATTTTTGACAAATTGTAATGAACATGTCACATTTTCTATGGTTTTAAACCACACACAATCTTTAAGGAGAGAAAGGATGGCGTAAGACTACAACACAAGATCTTTGGGGGTGTTTCAGGGTTTATTTAGATTTTCCTTTATTTTGCATTAGAATTCCTGGGTAGTCTCATGTAAGCCATCCAATGTGCTGTGACACAGCTTACTCCTTTCTCTGAAGAATGATTAAAAGAGTTGACCTACTGCACCACAGTACTCTGCAATACTCTCTGAAGCATCAGATGAAGAATAAGCACTGAACCCCACTCATACATTCAAAAGATATGAACATGACCTGATCGTATATTCCAAATGCAAAATTTCCTTTGAAATTGTCTGAAGATCTTTATCTGACATTATTGCGGAACTGAGCCCAGATTTTGAAGATTATCACTGAAAATCACTCCCTAACAGTACAGTGCAGGTAGCTGAAAAACCTGGAACATCAGCTATTAATTATAGTCTGCTGTTGGTCCTGATGATCGTCAATGATATCCTACAGTGGGCTGTAACTATTTTTCCTGAATGTTACAGCTTAAGGAGAAAGAAAAAAGTCTTTTTTTTTTTTTTTTTTTAATTGAAAAAGCGTGCATAGCAAATAAAGCAAGTTGCTGGCCAATACCAAAAGAATACCTTTTTGATTAAATATCCGTGCATGGATCCCCATCCTTGTAAATGTAAAATTACTTTTCTCCCCTGCATTTCCTCTTTTCCTATGTTTAGAAAACCTGTATGAAAGATACAGAAGCTGTTCTCCCTGTACATCCGAATGTTTTGCACTGTGCTTGAATTATGTATGTCTTAATGGCTTTTAGAAATAGAAATACTGAAATTCAGTAGATTCACTTCCCTCATACTTTATCAGTACAAGCAGCATGGATAGCCTTCAAACCATGTTTTCTAGAGTGTGCTGTTCTACTTTCATGATGCATTAATGGGAAAATGGAAACATCTTCCAAGAAAAACACAAATAAATATAGGCAGTGGTAAAATGCACCCCAAAAAAAATTAAAAAAAAAATAATAATAATAATTAAAAAAATAAAGAAAAGTTAATCCATAAACAGTATTATTAACATAAGCACCAACTCCTCATGCATCCTTTTGGTGTGCTTTGTGAATACCATTGGTCTGACAATAGTAATTCATTGTATTCTTTTGTCTGCTAACAAAATTTTCACTGTCCCACAGAAAGCCATTGCTCTGTGGCACATTTTTATTTCCGATAACATAATTCCTCATTATTACAGTCAAACATTTTCCTTTGATTGGTAATTGGAATTTTAGGCTTACTAAGCAATCTTGTGTTGTAACAGGTGTTTCCATATTTGATTTCCCATAGTGTAGTGTATCATTGCATATAATTCCAAATTTGTTAATTTAACCAAAAAAAAAAAAAAAAAAAAAAGCATGTAAGAAAAATATAACATATTACTTATCTCTTTGCAGTTGGATCCTGAAGCTAGTGTTGTTCTAAAAGAACTCCAAGTGAAACTTGGTAATGTACTGGATGAACTCGGTGCAACATATGCCACAAGGTAACCAACTTATTTTATTGCAAATCTTAGAGAAATAGTCCTGCTCATAAACCTAACTTACTGCCTTAGTCTCGGTGGTTGTTTGGATGTCCCGCAGCACAGTTTGCTTCTGCCCTCATATTATGGTGAGCATTGGTGTTTAAACATTGAAACAGAGCAGTAACTTAACTGCAAAGAAAACAAAATGGTCTGTAGACACGAATGTGTCACAGAAATGAGGCTGCTGACTTTTGTTATGCTTTCTGGAAAACAAAAATAGCTGTTTTTTTCTTGTCTGATGCTATGTTAAATCTCTCTCTGACCATGTACGTTACTCCCCATGACTGATAACTTATTTCTGAATGTCATGCTTCATCCAAGGATGTCTGCCTGAGTTATGCCTGCTTGAAATGTCACTATAATTGATCTTCTTGGGTCATTTGCTTACCTGCAAGACCTGCAAGAATTTTGAATTGAGCCTTACTCTCAAAATTTTTCATTTATCAGAGTGCACTCTGAAGTCTTGAATAAGTACTCAGACTCACTGGGCCAGCAGTGCTATGAGAAGCTGCAAGCTATTTTTGCTTCAAATTAGAAAGGAATCTAAGAAAGGGGGATTAGTGCTGTAGTGCTACTCATTAAGCAAAGGCTGTAGTGGCTTATTTAATCCAGCAGCAAACCATCTGGGTGGAGTGCGTTCACTTTTCCTGCATGTGCTTTATTTCTTACTTTTCTCTTTGCTACCAGACCCTGGTTTCTCTGTTGACAGGACATGAATGTTATCTCATTCCAGGGTTTCTTTTTTGAATGAGACAACTAGATTTCTGGAAGAGAATACTCAGTATTATTTCATTTTGAATATGCTTCAGATAACTCAAACAGACTACTTGTGGGTCAGACAACTGCCAGAGTTTGTGAAGTTAACAATGTTAGAAAGACAGCTAATTATTTTTGTTTTTACTGGAGGGACTGTGTTTACATGAGCAGCTTCAATAACAGCTTTATGGTCATTTTACCCAAGGCTCTAGAGTGTTTAAGTAACTCCATATCAACTGAAAAGCTTCTGATTTTTCCAGTGTTTTCACATAGAGATTTGCATTTTTTTTTTTTTTTTGATTAGCAATGTAGCTGGAACTTAATGCATAATTAAAATGTGTGTGTTTGTTTGTTTGTTTGTTTTTCTCTTATAGTGAATGCCCTTTCACTTTCATTGCATTAATCTTTGCTATTTATCTTTTCACATTAGAAGGCCTGGTAGATTTATGGCCTGTGTTTTGCACTTCTGTTCCTAAACTAATAAAAAAACAATTTCATTCATCGTAAATCAATTCATAAACCAAGTTACTATTTATACAGAAGCCTTATTCTGACTCCAAACTGTTGATGCTAATAACTGCCATTCTGTATCATTTATGGGGAGCAGAATGTGGCCCCCACAATCCACAAGGAGATGGTTGGCGACCTGCTACAGCATTTGGATGTACACAAGTCGATGGGGCCGGATGGGATCCACCTGAGGGTACTGCGAGAACTGGCGGAAGAGCTGGCCAAGCCGCTTTCCGTCATTTATCGGCAGTCCTGGCTATCGGAGGAGGTCCCACTTGACTGGCGGATAGCAAATGTGATGCCCATCTACAAGAAGGGCTGGAGGGTAGACCCGGGGAACTACAGGCCTGTTAGTGTGACCTCAGTGCCAAGGAATCTCATGGAGCAGATTATCCTGGGCGTCATCATGCGGCACTTGCAGGGCAACCAGGCAATCAGGCCTAGTCAGTATGGGTTTATGAAGGGTAGGTCCTGCTTGACAAACCTGATCTCCTTCTATGACAAGGTGACACGCTTAGTGGATGAGGGAAAGGCTGTGGATGTGGTCTACCTTGACTTCAGTAAGGCTTTTGACACCGTTCCCCACAGCATTCTCCTCAGGCTGCTCATGGCCTGGACTGGCGCACACTTCGTTGGGTTAAAAGCTGGCTGGATGGCCGGGCCCAGAGAGTCTTAGTGAATGGAGTCAAATCCAGCTGGAGGCTGGTCACTAGTGGAGTCCCCCAGGGCTCGGTACTGGGGCCAGTCCTCTTTAACATCTTCATCGATGATCTGGATGAGGGGATTGAGTGCACCCTCAGTAAGTTTGCAGATGACACCAAGTTAGGTGCGTGTGTCGACCTGCTCGAGGGTAGGAAGGCTCTGCAGGAGGATCTGGATAGGCCGGGCCGATGGGCCGAGGCCAACGGTATGAAGTTCAACAAGGCCAAGTGCCGGGT